>PITA01014238.1:0-54334 GCA_004023965.1 Spilogale gracilis
ACTGAGCCTGGTTATAATGTTACCTGAGATAACACAGGTGGAAATTTCTGGCTCAAAGGCTGGTACAAAATAAGGAGTAAAATGTTCATTTGGTGTTCCTATTGTTGTAGTCACATTTATTTTTCAACTTTTAGAGTTGCTTTATTGCTTCATCAGGGAATCTGAATTTAACCTTCTGACTGGTGACCAGTGCCTGAGAAAAAAATGATATTTTATTTCATGTAGGTCTTATAAGTAACATTGGCATGCAAGAGCTCTCTGATGTCAGAAAAGAGTGGTAAATGTTTGTCTTTGAAAATTCTCTTAAGGGCGCCTGGGTGGCTCAGTTGTTGGGCATCAGCCTTCGGCTCAGGTTGTGATCCTGGACTCCAGGGATCAAGCCCCACATCGGGCTCTCTGCTCAGCGGGAAGCCTGTTTCTCCCTCTCTCACTCCCTCTGTTTGTGTTCCCTCTCTCGCTTTGTTTATCTCTGTCAAATAAATAAATAAAAATTTTCAAAAAGAAAAGAAAAGAATAGAAAATTCTCTTGGAGGTCTATGAAATGTTAACGTGGGTTTCCTTGAGTCTGATTCCTCTGCCTGCTATCTGGACAGAAGCTAGCAGATCTAGCAGTTGGTCTTCAAAGGAGCAAACAGGAGAGTGAATTCTCTCATAGAATCTTTATAGATGCAAAGGGCCTTTAGAATCCTCTGGCTTAATAATGTTCCCCTGAAGAAACTGTTTTCTCCCAAGTCACAAAAGCAGAGAAGGGATTAGGGACTAGCTCTTTTGATTTCTGGGCCAATATTCCTTTCCTTAATAGAAGATTAGAGATTTTTTATTTCTTGTCTAAGTCTTCTGAATAGTCTTCTGAGGCATGTAAACGGTAAGCTGGGTAAAATCTAAGTTTTCTGGAAGGGACATCTGTCCTTACAAGGTGGTGGGAGAGAGGTCAGTAAGATGGTGTTTTCATTGCTGTCTTTCTGGACCCATTTGCTGACTGTCACAGGCTAGCTCAGAAGGATGGACAGGATTAATGGATCTATAGCTAGTCCCTCCCTGGGCCATCCTATAACCACAGGTGTGGTTTTCCTTTTACTGCAGATCAGCTACCAAGAGACTGCTCCCAGTGAAAACACATTCCCTTGAGGGGTTAGGGAAGACAGAGAGGGCAGCTTAAGATGCCAGGGAGCAGAATCAGAGTTCTCTGAGTGGAGTCTGACAGTACTTCTGTCTTTTCCCATCCTCAGTCGACCCGTGCTTCTGAGCCTGCTAAATGCAGGGTGCAAAAGAAAGACTATTCTCTACACTTACCCTCCAGTGTATGTTTGCACATGTTTGGGAGGAGAGAGAGTGATGCTGGTCTCATGAAATTTCCATATATTTAGGAGAGATCGGAGAGTTGAGCTGGGAGAAAGTGAAGAATACATTAATGGAGTGGGGGAAAAGAATAAATAAGAACTAGAGCTAAAAATAATTTCAGGTTGTTAATCAGGGTAAAGCTGATTAATTTAAAAGAAGTTAAAAGTGCAAATAAGATCCTGGGTAGCTACATTATCACAGAATTTTGAGACTACAGTTTCTAGTCACTAGATGTTACCAGAAGAGTTAATTAGCCCAAACTGTGGCTGCTAGTTCTTTAGCTGTCTTCAATTTGAAGTTGGTTTTTTGTTTTGTTTTATTTCATTTTTTTGTTTTTTGTTTTGCTTTTTTAATAAGTTTTAAAGCTAATTAGGATACACCTGGGATTCATGGCTAAAGGCAGTAGAGTTTCCCCCAGGGGTTACTTTTTATGAACCAAAGTTTAAAAAAAGGAAAAATGTCAGATGAAAAACAGAATCTTTAGGTTCACGCAGAAAAAATGGCATAACCATTTCAACTCAGCAGACCACAAGGCCAAACAAGCTTTGGCTAGAGTTGAATGCTGTGTGCTTCTGTTCAGAGAAGAGGATGCTTCCCAGATGTGTCTGGGGGACTACCTGCCTCACTCTTATTTATCATTAGCTCTAACACAGGATGTGCTGCCACTGGCTGGTAATCTGGAAATGGCCTGTTTATTTTTACAGATCTGTAGAAGAGATTCAATAGTTGTAAAGGATGGAAGGGGGCAAAGCAGCTTGGAGCTCACAACAGAAGGAAACCGGGACAAAAAATGTAGATAAAACAACTAGTGACCATGGGATCTCCTCCTTGTGTCTACAGAACACATACCAAATGGAGTTTCTAGTTTCAAAGAAAAGCCAGTTCTTCTTCCCCACCTTACGGCCCATGATTGTTGAACATCCAGACATCTATCTATCTATCTATCTATCTATCTATCTATTTATTTATTTATAGCTCAGTGAACCTTGCTATTTTTCCCAAAGCTAGGACGGCTTCCTTTATGAGTTTCATAAAGAAGAGAAACTTCCCCCAGAGCTGCACAGGCTGGTGGTTCTCTGTTTCTACCAGACCTTGCTAGATAACGTCGCTCAGATTAAAGCCCCATAAGAGGCTGGAGAAAGAGATTTCTCTAAATGCTTAGTGGGGACAGTGTTACTGCTCAGTTCCTGCTTCTGCTGAAAAGTTACCCTGCAGGTGACAATCTCCTGAGAAGAGATATGCCTGAGGTGAGTCTATGGGACTTCCCGTCTGCTATTTCCAAGATGCAAAAGCTGATTTCCAGTTGAAAACTCTTCAACACTAAAACTTGCATACTCTTAATTGGAGTCAGGGGCTGAGGAAATTTGGAAGAAATACTTTATGTTTTCCCTATATTCAGGAAATGAATAAACAAATAAGCTCTAATGCTCAACACCTAGAGAAACATAAAATGAAGAATACTGATGGGCATAGAGAGCTAAGAATTGGGGCTTATGAGGGACAGAGCTTGTGAATGACAGAATCAGAACTTGGGTGTCTTCTAGTTTCAAGGTCTTCCCACACACCATGAGGTGACACATGGCCTCCCATGTTGCTCTGTAGCAGTCGGAAGGAAAAACCCTAGGCAGTGTGGGACGGTGGTATACTGTTGAAAAGCTTTGCCTTGTGTAAGCACATTCGGCGTGTATATAGTTGGTTTTCTCTAAGGGAGAGTTTGGGGAAGCCAGGGTGTATTTATCAGCTCTGTCTTTTCCTCCCTTGCCTTCCCATCCCCAGAAGCAGGGCATGTGGTTGCTTCCTGGCACAGGGAGTGCTTGGATATGGGGGACCACCCAAGCTGCACACCCGTGACCACTGCAGAAGTCACCACAGTAGCTTCTGGGAGAATGGGCTGGCTTTGAAGTTCAGGAATGGGAGGACCAGGGCTATTTCTGGTTTGGCCTGAGGTAGCTCACACTTTTGTGTAACCCTGCCCCTGCTATCTGCAAACAGGGAGACACCATACTCCATTGATTACATCAAAAGGAATAATAAAACTGCAAGTCACAAAAAAATAATCTTTTGTGAGGGTGTGTAGTGGTTTTGCTGTTGGTGGTGGTGATGGTGGCAGAGGGTAGGGAGTTAGTTATCGATTGCGTGTTTGTGAACATTAGACCTCTGTACCACCTGAAGGTGAGCAATTTATTTCCCAGTCTGATGCCTCAGAAATGCTGGCCAGTCTTCACATGATGCAGCAATGTGAAGCTTTCTACATTTCCAAAAATGAGTCAGGAAATCTGCCTCAAAGTGAAGTTAAACGACACCGTGTGGACCTGCGGCGATTTTAATATAATTGACAGGATCCAGTTCCCACCATTTGCTAACCCTGTGACCTTGGGAAAGTCCTAACATCCTTGCCTCAATTCCCTAGCTGTAAAATGGAGCTAATGCTCCCTATGTCAGCAGGTTCTTGTGAGGATTAAATGACATATTGTGTGTAAAGCCCTAAACATGTTGACTAGCTCGTACAGCCAATCAAGAAATGCCGATTCTTATTACTTGTTAGGCAGGTGGCTTTATTATTGTATGAAGCTTCTTGTGAGAGTGGCTCTTAATAAGTGGAAGTCATTGGAAGTCCAGCCAAGCTTGAGACCGACCAAAGGGATATGGTTTGGCTCCATTATCTACGCTCTGAGCCAAGCCATCAAGAAGGATTGAACACATATTGGAAGAAAAAATATATTAAGTGATGAGGTGGGTGTGACTGAGACCATAAAGAATCAATGCCACAATATTATTATTGGTTTGGCTCTTGGTCATCTATAAACACTGAGCCTGGTTTGAGTGGTTCGGTTTCAGACTCATTGACAGATTCTTCATTTTACTTTTAATATCTTGGGCATATTAGGGAGAAGATTAATATGTTTTTGTGCTCCATTTTAAAATATCACTATGCATGGCTCACGCATATGTCTCTGTCTTTGTCTTGTATATGGTAAAGCAGGTCCAAGTTTTTGATCTAATAAGTATTGTGCTTTTCAAACCAGGTTCAGTTTGAGATTGAAGTTAGATGACAAATAATGAAGTGGTTTGGTTTATCACGTTGTATCAGGGACTTAGAGAGTGGAAGATTTGCCCCTGTTCTTTCTGTTCTCGGGATCCGTGCTCCCTGAGGTTAGAGGTGACCATGAGCAAAGATGTCTTCTTCCTCATTTGGGTTAAGACAGAAGATATTCCCATGAAAGAAATCCCAAAACATTCCTTTGAGAAGAAGCATTGTGTTTGTGTTACTTAGAACTTGAACCTGTTCTAAGGCTATGCCTGTCTTCTTTGCACCAATAAGTCAGCTAGGAAAAAGAGAAGTACCAACGATCCAGACATTGTAAGATACGGAGCCAGTGTCTCTGATGAATATTGCAATCTAACAGGGTGGAGAGGGAAAAGAAAATGAAGGCTTAGTAGCACATTGAGAAATTTTGGAGGGAAAAAAGTCTATGAATATTTCCCTAGAATATTTAGTTTTCTTTTTAATGCCTTTAGTCAAATTTCTCTAGTTTTTACTGCTTATCCTTTGCCATCCAGAGTTTATATCTTATGTCTATGAATTTTTATGAGGACAGCATCTATTCATATTTGTGTTTATTCAGTGCCTAAGTTCAGTACCTGGTATTTACTTAATTTTGTAATGACTTACTGGTATGAGAACTTTTGGACTAATTACAAATAAGTACTGTCTGAGTTACTATGGAAGTCTGTTCATACCATGCCCCTCAGTCTTTGAATTCAGAACAGACTGAAACAACTTAGGTGTTCACAATTCTTTGTTTCCTCAACTCATGCTTCTCAACATGCTTTAAAATCATTCTTTACAAGCATAAATCTCATCTAACCATCTTTTTTCTTTTAGTAAGATTTACAGTTTTCTTCGAATCTTTTTTTTTAATTTTATTTTTAGAGGTGATTTAACATATAAGATAACTTGTAAGTATCAGGCCAACTCATTTGTCTTGTTTCAGTTTAGAAAAATGCTAGCACCAAGGTCTCTTGCTGCCAAAGCATAGATTTCATGCTGTTCATAGTCATTCCTACCAAGGGGACAATATGCACTCAGTTGCCAACACTCACTGGGACTCTGACAAAGGAATTTTATTATGCCCACTTTCAGCTGGATGTAGTGAAACCCTTGCCTGGGCATGGCAGTAGCTACCACTCATGCCCCAGAATTTCTGTGTGGTCAGGTCAGGGCTTTTTTTCTTAATACTCGCTGGGTCAGACTTTCCTGTGGGTTTGTGTGTGGGAGGCAGGGCAGACACTGTGTGTCAAGGACAGGCCCTCCACCTCTTATGTAGGGAAATTATTGCCACATGAAGGTAGGGCAGGAAGCCAGGGGCTGTCCCAAATTCTTTGCCTTTGGATAATTTGCCTCCTCTCCTGTGAACAAGAGCACTTATGCTGGGGCTAGAGATCTATGTTCCTGGAACAGGAGTTCCCTACTGCCAGTTTCTCATAAGTTGAAAGCCAAGCATCTTTGGATGCCACATTGTCATGTATTGTAACCAGACTGCCTAAAGGAATTCAACCACTGAAAAGGTCGCCTAGCTTAGCTGTGTGGTTAAGGTTACCAATCTAAGTCAGCAGTAAATGTTTTCATCAAATCTAATCATCCTTTCTTGGGCACACAGAATCATCTTAGTAGGAATTATAGCTAATACTATGAGTTCAGTGTGAATTGGAAAGAACTCAGCAATGGCTGAGTGTCCTTCAAAGGATGGTACAAACATAAATTCATGCCAAAAATACCCCATGCATGTTGTGAAAACTGACCAGATCAGAAATCTTTGATTCCATTTTTAAACTCACCAACTATTTATTTATGAAAATAATCACCCTCTTGGTTGAAAAATCACAACTTTTACTTTAGGAATTCAAGATTCCTCTGATGAGAGTGAAAAGAATGTCTTTAGCAATCAGGCAGCGTGTCTGGATGACCCAGTTGGTTAAGCATATGAGTCTTGATTTTGGCTCAGGTTATTATCTTAGAGTCTTGGGATGGAGTGCTTTGGACTCTGGCTCAGGAAGGACTCTGCTTGAAATTCTCTCTCTCTCCCTCTGCCCCACCCCCCCACTAGCGTGTGTGTGTGTGTGTGTGTGTGTGTGTGTGTGTGTGTGTGTGTGTGTTTGTGTGGGCTCTCTTGCCTCCCCCTTTCTCAAATAAATAAATAAATCTTAAAAAAAAAAAGAAAAGAAATCAGGTAGTTCTCATTGTCTTCGTGGTCAATGCTTCCATCCATACGTGATTTGATTTTAAAAAGATAAAGGAACAACAATAATCAGAATGAGTGCATTACTAGAAGGATCTTGAAATTAAGAGAGAGCTATGTAGAGGATTTCTGCTGCTAGTAGAGAATAATTTCCTCTGCCTTTGCATTATTCATCTCATGTAAATTTTGATAAAGTTCATCACTGTGATTATTATTTCATTTACTACAGTTTATATGTTTATAGCACAATTTCCACAGTAGGATCTTTTTTCTTCTCAGATTAACATAAATGTGTGTATTCGGGATGGAAAGGGGAACCTTTTCAGAAGCAGGTACTTGACACACAGCACCCTAGTTCACTGCATTCAGTACTTACCACAATACGACCATCCCTACCATGGGGTCAAAAGTGGGCTTTTTAGGCCATGATACATATGCACCATGTACTTATGCACCTACAACAGTTAATACCTACTGCAAAACCAGGTAGCATACAGGTGATGTAATATGCTCACAACTACTGTGTGAGATGGGGATATTAATCCTCAATTTCGTGACTGAGATTCTTGAGTTCATTGACATCCTCAAATTTACACAACTGTGAGAAGGAAAGGGCCAGGATTCCAAACCAGGGCTCTCTGATGGGAGAATCCGTGTTCTTTTTATAATCACACTTAATGCAGGGAATTCAGCCTCCTTGAAAGAAATTCTGGACTTAGAAACCACCAAACTGAGGTTATGCCTAGTTAGGATGACTTTCTGTGGTGGTATCCTGAAACTGCTCTGTGGGCCACCTTGGAACTCTCCTGGCTGGATTGGTTTTAAAGATTCATTCATCTTCAGTGTTGGGAAGAGGCTTAAAGGTCATCCAGCCCAACTCCCAGGAGGCCATCTAGCCTGTGCTGGATGCTGTCTAGGTTCTCTTGAGGCAGGCAGTCCATTCTTTCTTGGGACAGCACAAACTCATAGGAAGCTCTTTATCTTCACCAGAATAAGCTGCAGAATAAGCCTAATCCATCTTCTGCATAACAGTTCTTCAGGTATTTGAAGGGAATTCTAAATTCCCTCTATTTTTTTTTCTGAGCAGTTCCAGCGCTTTCAACTGTGCTCTGTAGAATATGGTTGTATTTCTTTTTTGACCCTATATTCTCCTCCCTGAGTACTGTGCAGTCTTGTAAGGTAGCATTAAGAATTAAGCACCATGGGGGCTCCTGGGTGGCTCAGTTGTTAAGTGTCTGCCTTCGGCTCAGGTCATGATCCCAGAGTTTCGGGATCGAGCCCTGCATCGGGCCTCCTGCTCGGTGGGAAGCCTGCTTCTCCTCTCTGTTTCTCACTGTCAAATAAATAACATCTTTAAAAAAAAGAAAAAAAGAACTAAGCACCATGGCATCAGAACTGATTTAACGAGTGCAAACTGGATTAGGACTGTCATCTAGGAATTTTACATTCACACCACAAAGTGTTGCAATTTAATTCTAACTGAGCCTTCTTCACAATACCTACTCATCCCAAGAGATGTAGTTCTCATCCTCTGTCCAAACTCAAGAATTCTGAAATCTCGCCATAGCTTCAGGAAGGAACCCTTAGAAAAGAGAGTCAAAGTGCACATGTTGGTTTCACGGAAAACAGGCAAAGAGATGGAGAGGCAGTTGTTGGCATGGCAGGTATTTGTCATGAACTATTACTCTCTAAACTTGTGTCTGAGTCTTAATGGGGATAAGATGTGGAGTGACAGGTCAGAAGTAAATGAATAGAAATTATACTTTCTCTAATATGTAAGAGCTACTAAGAGTCAGAAGGCAGTGCTTCTTCTAACCAGCTGTGATTCCAGTGTAAGGGTCAGGGATTTTGCTCATCTGTTGCTTCTTGCAGTACCCTGGGACATAATTCCCCATGGCCAGAATGGATCTCTTGTACACAAGAGTCATCCTTCTAACCTCCCATGTCTGTAGGTATGGGAGGATCTAGGATGAAGTTGAGAAAATACTACCCTGCTGATTCATACTCAGGAGGTGGGGAATATATTATTTGTGTCTTTTAGAGTACATGTGTGGGTATTCTTGGCACACAATGGATTTTCTGTTTTTTTGTGTGTGTGTGAATATATGAGATGATATAGAGTGATTTTCAAAAGTATGGATTGAATATACAAATAGTATATTATGTTCCATTTCAATTGGTAGAATAGGTATAAAATTTATATGAAAATATAATCAGATATTTATTTGTTGCTTTTGGTTTAGATACTCATAATTGACAGCTATAGTGCTCTCTGAATTAGATTTTAATCAGTAACCTGTTTGTAAAACCCCTGTTCCATGTTCATCAAGCATATAGTTGTCTTTAAATTTCTAGTATAAAGAAAAAACAAAATAATATTTTCATTTTTTTTAAGATTTTATTTCTTTATTTGACATAGAGAAACACAGCGAGAGAGGGAACACAAGCAGAGGAACTGAGAGAGGGAGAAGCAGGCTTCCCGCTGAGCAGGAATCCCGATATGGGGCTCGATCCCGGGTCTCCAGGATCATGACCTGAGCCGAAAGCAGCCGCTTAACCAACTGAGCCACCCAGGTGCCCCTTATATTTTCATTTTAAGGGATTGTTTTAATCTTATATGATAGCACATGTATTTCAACAATTTAAGAACAAGTGGAGAAAAAGTTTTAAAAGTGCTTTAAGACATTTGAATTTGAGATGTAAACATTTTCTCACCTACGTGTGTGTGTGTGTGTGTGTGTGTGTGTGTGTGTAAACTTGATCTCTTCTAAAGCTGTGTTTAGACATGAGATAGGATTAGAAGGCATAGAAGCAACTGTATTGTACTGACAAATTTCAATGGGCATTTTATGTGAGGGTGAAATAATTGGACCCATTACAAAAATTGATATGTTTCTATCCTGAAAAAGCCTGCAATGTTTCCATATCTGGACTTGCCAAGAACGCCTATATTCCCACCTTCTCAACATAAATCAAGCTCATATATTCTTTTTTTTTTTTTAAAGATTTTATTTATTTATTTGACAGAGAGAAACACAGCTAGAGAGGGAACACAAGCAGAGGAACTGAGAGAGGGAGAAGCAGGCTTCCCGCTGAGCAGGAATCCCGATATGGGGCTTGATCCCGGGTCTCCAGGATCATGACCTGAGCCGAAAGCAGCCGCTTAACCAACTGAGCCACCCAGGCGCCCCAAACTCATATATTCTATGCACAGGCACCCATGCACAAAAAGATTCTGAAAGAGAAAATTCTTGGAAGACACAGAACAAAGAAAGAGAAGAGAAGTCCTTTAACCTTAAATCTGTAGTAATTTATTAAGTGTCTTTTGAATTCATGTCAGGGGCCTGTCTTTTTGTTCTTCCCTTGTAGGTCTCTAAGTCCACTGATGACAGGAAAATCTTCAGTGGTTCCAGAGACAAGCTGCTGGAAATCCTGCAGTTATCTTCTAGAGGGAAGTGAGCTGATTAGGATAAGGGTCCCTTCAGAAAGAAACTCCCCCCAAACTATAAGGGACTCCAAATTAAGCCATGTCCATATTTGGGACCCTAAAGTGGCTCTTGAAAGTCAGGGACCACTTGCTTAGCGTTAGGTGCTTTCAAAAGACTTAAGATTTTATGGGAAGAGTGAAGATGGGGAAAGTGATGCTGAATAAATTGTAAGAATCTACCAAATAACAGGGTGTCTCTTTAATTCCAAGCATCATGATCCCAGAGTTTCGGGATCATGCATCTTTCACATTGCATCTTTCCATTAAAAAAAATGTGTCTTCTTTAAAAACAGATTTTTTTCTCTATTAATATTCAGTACTTAATATATGGGTACAGATCCATCATTCATTAGCTCTAGGTAGATCACAACCTAATTTACAAATTCAAAATTGTAAGTCAGATCAACTCAATTGCTCAAGGCCATGTACTTGCAAGCTAAGAGTGTGCATTGAACATTTCCTGTCCTTGGACTGATGTACGGGGCATGCTGCTTTTCTCTAAGAATTTGTTCATCTGTTGGATTTAACACAATTTAGCTTATCAGTTGAAAATGTTTAACCTATACCCACTCATGTAATATAAAGTATAATATTAAACCAATGATCTAGAAAATTCAGGGCAAAGTAGTTTAAATCATTTAGATCTTCCTAAAGATTTTGATTTCTTTGTAACCTGAAAAAATAGGCAATTATTAAATAGCCTTAGCTCTAAAATATATCTGACAGATTATTTTTGTTTGGTTTTCAGAAGTCACATCCTTGCTCTCTACCCTCTGTAGTTTTTAGCAAAATGAATCAAAGCCACTCTGTACCCAAAGATAACACCAGTGTTGTCTTTTTTTTTTAATTTTTTTTTAGAAAAAACATTGCAGGGTTTTACCTCGAGTACTATGCAGTAAATTTACAGGGAAAGAGAAATTTTATTAAATTATAACTGAGAGGAGCTGAATTTTTTACAGAGCAAACAAGAAATTCCTTCATGAAAGGCTATAAAACCCATATTATTTACCAGAGAGACCTTTCCTGTCTCCCAGGTAAACACTTACAGTGTGTAGACTTGTGTAAATACATATTTAGGAGTGGCTAAATATGGTGAGGTATTTTTAAAGGTGTATTTACAAAGCTGAATACATATATTGGCATTTTGGTCTGTGTATGTATGCTGCTCTGCTGTCTATTCAAAATTCTAGCAGGACTCTGGTACATACACCTTGGATATAGAGACTGCATTTCAAAACATTCATCTTTAATCAAAATTACTAAAGACAGGTCCTTAAATCACTTCAAAAGGATGAAAATTTTCAACTAACAGGGTTCAGGTCTTTCTTGTCAGTTTGACTTGAGGAAAATTGTTTCAGAAAAGCAGGCATCATTCTTAGAAGCAAACCTCCCTTTCTGGACATCTTTGTGCATAAGACAACTATCATTTCATAATCAGCTCAGAGTATTACCAAATTCTTAAAGATAGAGTCCATAGGTGGATGGGTCAACCATGAAATTTTAGTTAAGGGAGAAATGTCATTAAGATATTTTAAAAATACTTTAAGCCCATTATTTTTAAAAATACTTTAAAACACATGAAAATGTAAGTGATAAAATCTACTTGTTGCTGATTCAATAGCAGGAGGCTTCCTAATATTCCTATTAGATAACGTAGTTAACTATGTCTTGAAGATTCCCGAGGTCCATGTTCCTTCTTTGCTTCTTGGGAAACATGTCTGTGAGGAAAAGAAGGTGATGGTAACGGAGGTTGTAGACATATGAAAGAGCACTACCTCTGCTTCGGTTGTCTGCAGCAACTCAGAAATGAATAAGGATCCCATTTGTGTAAAAGCCTTTTTTAAAATAGACAAGTTGAGAGTCTAAATAACTCTACAGCTTGGGCTATCTCAGGGACCTTTGGCTAAGGAGTCTAAACAATGCTTCTATTTCATTTCTAATGCAGCACACAGCTATATTTCTAAATGTTCTCAATATCCTGCAATGGAATAATTGAAAATCTTATTATGGTAAACTGTATGGGGACAAAGATTATTCAATCAGTGAAATGATTTCTCTAATAAAACTTGCACTGGGCTGTTTTTTAACTTTACAAAAATACACATCAAATGTGCACATTTTCCCCATGATACCAACAACACAGATTTTGGTTAAACCTGCAGGATTCTAAAATTTAAATTTTTTTTTTTAAAGATTTTATTTATTTGACACAGAGAAACACAGCCAGAGAGGGAACACAAGTAGGGGGAGTGAAAGAGGGAGAAGCAGGCTTCCCACTGAGCAGGGAGCCCGATGTGGGACTCGATCCCGGGTCTCTGGGATCATGACCTGAGCCAAAGGCAGTCGCTTAACTAACTGAGCCACCCAGGTATCCCCTAAAATTTTAAATTTAGAATAAAAGGACAGAAGGAAGAAGAAAGAAAGAAAAAGAAAGAAAAAGGAAGAAAGAAAGAAAATTTATTTTAAAATATTATGACAATACTATAAGGCCTCTGGAATGTAGAAGCTTCTAATATATGTGCTGACACAATTTTAGCTTTAACTCCAAATGGGTGCACTCTATACATATTACTTATATGCCACTATTATAGACTTGGAAAACAAACTTTTCTGGCAAAAGACAATCCTTGTTTCAGAATTTTTTAAAACATACGAGCAGGCACCAACACCTTTGCATTACAATTTTTATTAGTTTTATCCCAACCTTAATGTTATTCTGTGGCTAAGTATCTCATTTCCATGTAAACTTCCATTAGGAACACAAATTGCTGACACCACATCTACTGACAGAAATGCCACAACATAAATTACGGCAAGAAAATGCTGCTTTGGGTGGGGGCTATGGCAGAGGGAACTGAGCTAGATAAAAAGCCACTGTGCTACTGCCCAGCCTGCAACCCTGTCCCGCTGACCACTGATAAAATTTATCACAGGGCCACATACGGGAAGGCAGCTTAAAGAAGAGACATCTGTGGTAAAACATATAACAGCAAAACAGCAAGTGGACCATTATTACTTTATTGGAAAGCAGTATCTCTGGACTCTTCACTTTTCTAGCTTTAGCAAGTGTATGAATTGTTCCTCTATATGCAGAAGAGCTGATATGAGAAAAAAATGGTTATTAGAACACCGAATGATGGCATTAGGCCTTTCTAGGGCTCATGAGTTCACCACTCTGCCCTGTATCCTTACCCAGCAAAGGGGTGAAGGAGTTCCAACAAAGTTAAAAACCAATCCGAATCTTCGTTCTTTTTCTTTTTTCTTTTTTCTTTTTTTTTACGATTTTATTTATTTATTTGAGAGAGAGAGTAAAAGAGTAAGAGAGCACAAGCAGGGAGAGGGGAGGGAGAAGCAGACGCCCCTGCTGACCAGCAGACCTGGTTGGCTTCAATCTCAGGACTCCGGAATCACGAGCTGGGCCCAAGGCAGACACTTAACCAACTGGGCCACTCCGGCTCCCCTGAATCTTCATTCTAAAAGGAATGCTGATCTATAATGCTAATGGTCTTATTGTAATGAAGCAGTCTTGAAAATTCTAGCTAATCATTGCTATAATTCAGTCCTGCTGTTAGTAGAAAGTAGAAATCCCAAAATTCTACTAGTAAAAGGAGTCTCATTTACCAAGATACTTTAAAACTTTGTCATTAGATGGGGTTTATTCTTTTGGGGTTTTAAAAGAATAAAGTTGGCAGGCAGTGGACAGTCACAACTGGATGGTTAGAATGATTACAAAGCAAAATGAGTAGGTAGTGTGGTGCTTTAAATGCCAGAGAAGCAGACCTTTAAAAGACCTGAAGGAGCCCCATTGTATCATTTGCTGCTGGATTGAGGGAGAGTGACGTCACCAAGATGGCGCCACAGATGGTTCCTGACTTTGAGCCTCCTCGCAAGAAGAGCAGGTGACAACTCTTTATGAGCACGGCACCACTGAGAGAATCCTGGGAGTTGGGGGTGAGGCGGAACCACCTCGCACACCACATTGCATTAGATAGGTAAGAGAAGCGGCTACCCGGTGACGGCAGTGCTGCTCCGGCGGGTGGGTGCTGCGCCATGCCCAGAGGTCTCACGTGAGCCAGTAGGAAAATGACTAGCCTAGCAGAGGATTTTGTTCTTACCATCTTTTTTACACATAAGCTATATCTTAAAACATACATAATTGGACATACAAGGACTCATTGTATTTTGCTCCTCCTACACAACATGCACCTCCACGTCTGAGCTTTGACCATTCCTACATATTTTTCGAAGAAGTCAGGGATTTTGGATAGACTGCCTTCAATTAATGTCACAGAAGCTGCATTGCTACCTAATGGGGCCATGCTATGCAAATCCAATAATAACTGCAAAGCACGTTGGTAAGAGTGCAAAGTTTTTATCTTTTACTGTCAGCCTCAAGCAGGGACCTCACATCAGCCTTTTTTCCTTTTTGTCAATTGTTAATGCCATGTTTATATAACCCTTTTAGGTAGCTGCTTATGTATCTAGCCTCTACAGTTTCTTGGGTTAATATTTCATGTTTACTACCTGTAGTTCAAAGGAGTACTTTATTTTATTTTCCCCACATACATCTCATTCAAGCTGTAAGGGAAATTATTTTAATATCTAAATCACCAGGATTTGGTGACGAGTAATAGCTACTGTTTATTGAATGCCTAATACACGCTAGGCACTGTTTAGGATCATTCTCTGTATTAACTCATTTAGTCCTCAAAAAACTCTAAGAAAATAATTATTATTTCCTTCGTTTTATGAAAATGGTGTTTGACTTTTACAGAAGTTGTATTTCATTCCAGTTCACATAGCTGATAGATTGATTCGCTGGAATATAGTGTATTGGGTGTTATGTATGGATGATGGATTTTTTCCCAAGATTACCAACTTATGGACAGCATAAAGCAGGCTGTTTTACTTTGTCTTTCATGGGCGCAGTAAATAGCATATCGTATTGTGCATAACAGTGTGTGGAGGTATGGGCTATTTGTTGCCTTTTACTGTTAATAGGGACATCCAGGAAGTCCCTTAACCTCTTTGGACCTCAGGTGCCTCAAATATGAAAAATAATCTTTTAGCAGTATGAGAACAGAGGGATGGATCATTTGGTCTCTATAGATTCTTTTTGGGTTTTAAAATTCTTCTGACAAAATGACAAAGAATAATAGTCATATCCATCAGGATACAGAGCCAAGCCACTCTAAGTCTACCTGTCTCTCACATTGGTCTTGCAACTGTAATCAACAATATAATGTAGTTGGTTGAAAAAACAGGTGCTTTAAATAAATTGACAAAGTAAGCTAGATGAAAAGGGAAAGAGGTAATGAACCTACGAAAAAACACTCATTACGAATGCATTAGCATCAGCTGATTCTGTAGTCTTAGTCATTGTGCTCACCAAGTGTCTTCAAGAGTCTTTGTTTAGAAAATGGAAGAAGAAATTGATGATGGAACATTTAGCTTCTTTGAGCCAAAATGGATTATTAATTGTCTTTACTGAGTGAGGAATGTAGACTTCAGGGTACCTGATTTCTCGTTGCATGTATCATTTCTGGAAAAAAAAAGAAGAGAGTTCATGCCAACTTTTATTGCAAAAACTAAAGCTAATTTAGGATATTGAAGAAAGGTTCTGATAGATAAGATTGATGGTTATTACTGAGAAAGCAAAAAGGAGATTGCTCCTTCACTAACATAAGAGGGAGATGAGACTAGGAAGCAAGAAAGCTAGATAGCAACTAGGTGTGGGGCAAAAACAATGAATCTTAGAACACTGAAAAAATAAAATAAACTATTAAAAAAAAAAGACTGACATGAAAACTTGTTTTTTCCAATTCTCTTGTTTATTATATTCTTTTATACTCCTTGGTAGCTTGGCCTGAGACCCAGGACTTCAGTTTTTTATCAGCCAGAAAAGAAAGGGAATTGGAAATAAAAAGAGAAACAAGTATGTTCAGTGAGGATTCCTGATTCTAGAATGAAAATGGTGTGAGAGGTAATTTTTATCTGGTCCTAGTAATACCCCTTGGAATAAAGGAAGAGCAGGACAAGTGAATTTTCTGTGTTCTGGGTAGTGAGAGTTCATATAAGGCAGATATCTACTGGGTCGTTATGTTTGACTCTTAAGGATAATTGTCTGAATCTAAGGATTTATGTACAGACCCCACTGGATCACATAACCACAGTGACAGTTAATGTATATTTCACATTAAGAGGAGACAGGTAAGGACAAATAGGAAGGAGGGGAGAAGAGGTTAAAATGAAAGAAGAAAGTTAAAAAAACAGTAGAAAAGTAAAAGAGATCATAGAGGTGTTTCCTAGTGACTATGTTAGCACTTCTCTATTACTTCATGGCTTTCTTTCTTTCTTTAGACCGAATCTTGTGAGTATCTCAGTTATACTACATTCTGGAAATAGAAAGCAGGAAAGCCTCCTTTTCTCCCAGCCTCCCTCCCACACTTTTCATATTCTGTGAATTTGACCCATTTATCACCTGGAAGGTATGGTTTCTTATTGGGAAACTTACAGAATCTTATGTACGCAAACCACAGTCACCATAGGGGAGCCCTCACATCATCAGTCTCACTCTTCCTTTACTTTGGGAAAGATAACCTTTGAAAGTCAGGCATCTAATATTAAAATAAGGCCTGTGGCCAAGCATAGGGTTATAAGTCCTAAGGTGTCTCTTGTCAGCGGAGGAGGGCACTATAACCTCTTTCTGAGGTGACAGGATAGACTTCATGTTTAGTAGAACAGTGAGGTTTGGAGGAGTGCTTCAAGAATCTCAGGGTTGTCCTAGGGACAGTGTAACCTCATTTTGACATGGTCTATGTAACATGTTAGAATACTGGAAACAAACTTATTTTGTTCCAAAATTTTGGCTCAGCTAAGTAGTATTATGCCTTTTGCGGTTAAAAACAAATCATTGCCTTTTCCAATTTCATGTTAGTTGTGTTCAGCATCCCTTCAAATCTTTGTATGATGGGGGAACAATAGAGTGTTTTTGGCTAGTCAGCCTGGCAATAAAGTTCATGAAACTGTCACTGGAAAATTCAATTATGGAAAAGAGGCAGTTTGGCCAAAGAAAAATCTTGAGGCAACCATACACACTATTGGTTTTCTTTCCTGGATACGATTTTTTTTTTTTTTTAAATGAAGAGACAGAAAACAGACTACCAAATTGAATATTGTAACTGAATGATAGTTTCCTAAACTTTCCAAAAACTGCTGGCCTCTGATAATTTTAATAATTTTACTTAAGTATCTTTTTTTTCCCACCTTTTTTTTTTTTAAACTCCGGAGATCACTCTGTTTCTAAATCTGGTTTAAAAAGAGATTTTCTAATTATAATTATGCTCTCAGTCATACCACATTAAAACTTAGTTATAGTAGTGTAGTAAATCCTGCAAATAGCAAATACTATAATATGGTTTCTCATCCAGCAATAGTTTGTAATAAGACACTAGCGGATGATGAATGTGGCTATGCAATATTCCCCAAATATTTGGAAATGAAAAGAAAATAATGAAGGAATTTCTTCTCTTCCACACGATCAGTGGTATTTCACCCATTTTAAGAAATTCCAGCTTTGTGACAATTTACCATTTAACTAATTTCCTATAGTGGCATAAATTGACCAAATGGGTCCTGGCTTCCTAAAAACGTTTCTGAAAGGACAGCACTCTAAACAGACAATGCATATACATTAATAGGTATTTCATAAAGACTACTAACAATTAAACTAATTGTTCAAGATTCCAGTTATTTTGATGGATCGATTGGGAGAACTTTGTTGGAATGATTCTTGGCGTAGCTCCAGGCGGGGTTACACTTGTTTTAGTTTTAAGGAGCAACAATAGTGTACTGTTTTCAAAACTCATGGAGATGGTACATTGGAAAAAAAACCTTTTTTTTTCATGTTGTTATCACTGCCATTTGAACACACTGGATTTTTAAAAGCATTTCTCTTCAAGCCATTTGTTATCTCAAGAGTCAGTCTCCAATTTGGGTAGAAGTCACCACATAATTTGAACCTGATAAGCAGAGACAATCTGCCCAGACGGAACCATCTTTGAAAATCAGTGATATTGCTAGGAAGAGTTTTCTGCACTCCCAATCTATATTCCTTCACCTCCCACTCAAGTCTTCAACCAATTTCAATTTCTGGCTCTACTACTTCCTAGCTGTGTAACCTGGAAAACCCGTCTCTTCTTTGTGTCTCCATTTTCTCATCTTGATAAAGCATACTAATAGTACTTCCCCGATGATATTGTTTCGATAATTAAACGAGTGTGTGTACAGACATATATATGTGTATATACATACATATTTTTTATATATGCTAATAGTCTATCTTCTTTGTCACCAAAAGATCTCTATAAGGAAAAGAGACACCTCTTAAATCCTTGCCTTGCTTGACTTTTCTCTCTCTCTTTTTGCCTTTGCTTGATTTCTCAACCATATTGGACACTGTTGAGCATTCACGCTTTCTCTTCCCACTCTTCTCATTTCCATCAAGTTTTCTTTGTGCTCTTCTACAGTCCTTTTTGAGTGCTCCTTTTCTTTTCATTCCCTAAATGTTAGGTTTTGTCAGGGCTCAGCCTTTGTCACTTAGCTCTTTTTGTTCTATCTATTTCCCTTGGCTAATCTTACTTGGTTTTAGGATTTGAATTATTATGGAACCTATAAGCTGATTACTTCCAAATTTCTGTTTCTAGTGTAGACCTCAGTACTGAGAACAGATTTCTATATCCATCAGCTTACTAGGCATCCCTTATGAACTTCACACTCAAAATGCTGAAAATTGGAGTGTCATCTTTCCTGTCTCATGTCCTCCCCCACACACCCTCCCACCCATTAAATGATACCATCCTTTACCCAGCTGCTTATTAAACTTGAGGGTTATGTTTGTTTCTTTCATTCCTTCCCCTGCTTACCATATATGATATGAGGTCTTATATATTTTTCATCTTAAATATTTCCTTAATCTTTATCTCAGCTGTCTGTCCTCTAATTTGCCGCTTGCCTAACCTACTACAACACTGTTACAACTGGTCTCCCTACCTCTAGTCTTGTCTTCCGTTTTCTACATAGAAGATGGTAGATGATTCCACAAACCTAATTATGTTCTTCTTCAACTTGAAAATACTCAGTTTCCTTGACATGCTATATAAGGCTGTGTGTGAACTGGCCTTTGCTTATCTCTCCAATTTTCACACCTCCATAGACTTCATGCCTTCCTACCTCTGGCATTTTGTACATGCTGTTTCTCCTGCCTGAAACACTTCCCTAATTTCCCCACCCTTCTCTGTCTCAGTTGATAATTATACTTTAGGTCTTAGCTTAGATCTTATTTCTTCTAGGAAGCAAAACGTTGTTTCTTCCAAATAATTTCTCTTTTCTTTTTTAAAAATTATAACGTGTTTATTATGTTGTCTTGCAATTATGAATTTACTTCTCTGTCCCTATTGGATTTAAATTCTAACAGGACAAGGATCATGTCCATATTTTACTTTGTTCTTTCTTTCTTTCTTTCTTTCTTTCTTTCTTTCTTTCTTTCTTTCTTTCTTTCTTTCTTTTTTAAGACTTATTTATTTATTAGAGAGAGAGAGAACAGAGGTGAAGTGCAGAGGGGGAGAGAGTCCCAGCTAGACTCTACTCCAAGCTCAGAGCCCAACATGGGGCTCGATCCCATGACCCTGTGATGATAACCTGAGCTGAAACCAATAGTTGGATGATTAAACAACTCTGCCACTCAGGTGCCCCTCATGTCCATAATTTTCAAGGCTCTATCCTTAATATGTAGCTTAATATTGGTCATTTAGAATGTAAAGGATAAAAATATGTAAGTGTATGTATAATAAGCTGTGACTTTCAAACAAGAATAGTGAGAAGTGGGTCAAAGCTCATCATTTGCTTTTTTTAAAAAAAGAGAAAATAGAGAATTTCATTAGAACATCAGTGCAAATAAATAAAAAGTAAACTAGGAGTAATATTTTAAGGCACAAAATTTTGTGACCTTGGGATGATGCCCCTTTTGATGCCATTACAACATTAATCTTTTGTCAGTCTCAGCACAAATATCTAGGCATTGGGAAGCAATCCAAGTCTTGGCCATAGTCATACATGTTGTATTTTATTCAACCAATTTATTTTAGTAAGCTTAGCTCTAAAACCTTGACATCATAGTAAGGGGAGAATTTTTCTCAGTTCTCTGTGACTTTGTTTTATATTAATTTTTTTGCACTGTATGTCCTATTTTTTTTCAGCCTGTGTTTTAAAATGATTATTCATCCTTTTTCATATGGTGAAAACTCATTTATTTGATAAACTCCCAATTCCATAATCTTTCATTTTCATTTAGACCAGGAGTTCTCAGATGACATAGCTTTGAATTTGTAGCAGTATTATTTCATTTGGTTGGTTTATTATTTTAGTTGGTCTTATTCTCAGAACACCCCCCCCTATTTCTAACTACCACCAAATATAGAACAGCATCTTCACCACAGCATTTTAAAAGATACTTAATTCAGAGACTCCTTTACTGAGCTGTTTGTTTTATCTTCACCTTCTATTGAGCTAAGTTACTAGAGATGACACACTATTTTTAACATAATCAATATTTTTAAGGAAACCACTTTAAAAAAGTTTACAAACTAAATTTTTCCCCACTTACACAGATGGTTTCACCCTCAAACCTTTTCATTTACTTTTTCTTTTTTTCCTTTTCATTTACTTTCAAAGGTTTTTTTTGGTCAGATTTTTCACCTAAAAATTTTAATGGGAAATAAAGGATTTGGTTTATCCAGTTCTGCTGGACATATCCCATAATTTAAGAAGAAACTTTAAGGTTGTGGACATAAAGCTTATATGTAATCCCTGATACATATACATACACGCACACACACACACACACACACACACACACACACACACACACTCTGTATTTACTGTCCATTTACTTGAGAGAGAGTGAGCAAGAGAGAGAGGCAGAGAGTACAAGGCAGGGAAGAGGAAAAGCAGAATTCCCTCTGAGTAGGGAATTCAGCGTGGGGCTTGATCCCAGGATCCTGGCATCATGATCTGGACCGGAGGCAAATGCTAAACCATCTGAATCACCCAGGCACCCCTGTATTTACTACTCTTATCTATACTATACTTATGGTATATAGTATACATATATAATGAATATTTCTACTGTACATATGATACAAACTCTAAATAGTATAAGTATATATATATATGTATATATATTAGCCTAGATTTATAAATACTGATGAATCAGTATTCTTAATTAAATAGTACAGTTCCTTTAGGAAAATTGACAATACAATAGTATCTGCAAAATAAAAATTATAACTTATATTAGGTTTGAGAGAACACAAAACTGCTAAGTTCAGTACAGTAAAGAAACAATCTTCAGTTTAATGTATATTAAAATTTCTTTCCAACAAAGGAAAATGTACATTGAAGAGACATTGAACTGTAAGCCTCCATCTCTATCCTCTATCATACTGCCAAATACTGTCTTAAGTCACACAGTATTACTTGACATTTCTTGAATATATCATATTTTCTGTAGCTTAATAGGTTTGTAAATGAGGGTTTTGTTACCTGATGAACTCCTGCTCATACCCCAAGATTTTCCTTCAGTGTCCTTTAACTTGTGAAGTGAGACTTTTGACTTAATAATTCTTTGCACATATCTGTATTATTTTCTTAACACATTGTGTTGCTTTCTTAGTTTGCTTTTCTGTCTTTCCCACTAGGGCCAATGTACTGTTAGGTATTACAGGCAGAGAACCTGGATAAAAATGTCTGGGACTTGGGAGAAAACATATATTGGCTATAAGTTATGAAAAATTAATGACTATTAAAATGCCCATAAAAATAATCTCAAGCAAATGTAACACAACTCATATGTAGTTATGTGATTATATTAAATGTGAGATGTGAGTGCATTTTAATGTTTTATATGAGGTTAGGTGGATTTAGAAAACTCTGACTGATTAGAGCCTGAGAGGGTCTTAAGTTGGTTCTCTTGGCCTCACTTACATTTGGGGAGAAAGAATTGTCTTACCCACGTTTAAGATTCCAAAGGTCTGTAGCAGTGACTGGTATATGGCATATACCTAAATACTGGTGATGAAATTCCTGAGAATTATAAGCAGTCTCTAAGCATTGCCTGGTTAAATACAAGTCTATGTTAAATGAATGTTGCCCAAGAGGCAGTGTATCTTAGTGATTAAGAGAATGGCACTGAAGTCCTCCAAAGCTGGTTTTGAACTGTAGTTCGGTCACTTATTGGAGGAGTGATTTAGGGTTAGTCTTATATCTCTCTAAACAAAAATTCTCTCCTCATCAGGTGGGATAATAGTAGTAACTATCTCTTTGGATTTTCACAAGGATTAAATGAGATAATATATATCGAGCACTTAGCATGGTGTACGGTATCAGAAAAGATTCTAATGAAAAAATTGAGTTATTATTACTATAAGCTAAGCAAAAGTAGCTTTAACATAAATGACTATTCTTTAAATAGCTTTCACTCTTGTTAGCTAAATTTCAGTAGAGTAGACATAAAAGAGGTCACAATGAACAATTTTCTCTAAATTCTCAATTCTTACAAGCAACAGATTGTAAAAAATGCTGGAAAAAGTCAGATTTTGAGGCTCTATGTAAATTAAAAAAAAGGGAGGGTGATAAAAGCTTTTTTATTCTTGAGATAACATGCATGAAAACAATTTGTGATTCAGGATAGCAATACGGGTATATCTTTAAGCCAACTAACTCTTTGCGACACATTGTCCTTGCTTTCTAAAGTAGGCCTCATCTCACTTTTAATGTGTGAAAGGAGAGATTATTCAACACAGTGGTAGACACATTTTTGTTCTCAAGAACACTGCGATATCATTAATCTTCTGGCACGCCTGCAAAGGCGGGTTATGTGAATGCTAGTCTTTTGCAAGGCTATAAATAAAGTTTAAAGAGAGAAAGAGACAGAAAGAAAAGATGTTTTCCTGAAGCTTCTATTGCCACAGTACGGACCACATTAAGGGTGCAATAACTTACCAGTAATAACAGTTTTAAAATCCTCTTTATGGGTTTTCAACATCTGTCTAGAAAAATCCAGCCTAAAAATAGAAGCTGATCTTGTAACACAGCTTTCTCAAATTGGGCTATCCTAAACACTCTCTACATTGAATAGTCACATACGACTATTTTAGAGCCATATTTCTGGGAATAGCAATGCTTTATCATGTATATCACATGCTTAGCACTCCAGAAGATACGTTCATGTATTAGGGTGTGTGTGAAGTGGTTCCTCATGGATGGAAAAGCTTCAGTAAAAATAATTCTTTTTCCTTTTTTGCCTTTGAAATGTAAAGCAGAGGAAAAGGACATGCAGAGTATCCCTCGTTTTTTATATTAGGGATTTCATTCTATTTCTAGTCTAATAGACCCAAATTTCATCCTTATCCATGTATAAAGGTGGAGTCACATTTGTTTTTATTTGAAAGTACTCTCAGGAACAATGCTTGCATGCTAAATGCTGTTAGAGCATGCTTATGGATTATTATTACACATAATATGGACTTAATTTTTCCATCAGATTGGAATAGCTGGTAGCAGTTTTTGGTTCTAGCAGAAACCATCTTTCTCATAGTTCTTCAGTGGCAAAACTCCTGCTGACTTCATGAGATCAGGTAAAAAGCAATTAAAATGCCACAGATTGTTGTGTAGGGCTGTTTTTAGTTCTAACTCATAGATCCAAAAAATAATTAAAAAAAAAAAAAAGAAAAAGAAAAAAACCCAACTGGCTTGTACTCTAGTTATGCCTTACCCTACAGAAAAATTTTTTCATAATGTTTTGGAATTTGGGGCTTCCAACCAGTTTGTATGTGGCAAACCAAAGCCACTACAATTAGAACCTTTTTACTATTCAGCTTGCAGGATATATGTGTTGCTAATTAAGAACCAACATCTTTGGCAGTTATTCAGGTTGAGTAAACCTTTAGATTTGAGACAGTTAGTGGGCACTGCACACTCATAGCCAGGCTTCTCATAGCTTTTTGTGATGCCCTCTGAATTTTAGAGGCCTCATCTGGGGGTTCATGATGAGAGTCACTTCTCTACTGATCTCTGCATGTGGCTCCTCTCTCAAACAGCCCACATCTGGGAAGCTCATTACATTCTGTAACAGATTAGTATGGAACAGGCAGTTTGAATTCTTCATCCAGGAAGTACACAAGTGGAGTTTCTGTGCCACTTACTGAAAGAGCTAGAAAAGACCTGGATCTTCTCTTTGAGACAGAAAGTAGAATCCTTAGGAGCCACCATGGCCTTTGGAAATATGGTCTTGACTGTCATGAAGACAATGATGTTAGGTACCTATCTTTAATAGGCTTTCAAAACTCACTGCAAATATGGATTTAGGAAGTATATTATATCCCTAATTTAGAGAAGAAAATGAGAAGAAAAGGAAAATAAAGGGAATAGTAATGAACATTTGTGAAGTTTTAATGATATGTGGTTAAATGCACAATTATTTCATTTATTATTTAAAATATTTTCATGAAGTATATGTTGCTTTCCTTATTGGCTGGAAAGGAAGGCACACTATAGAGACAGGTTAGGTAACTGGTCTATGTCCTCATAGTTAGTAAGCAGTAGAGATAGGATTTGAATTCAAATTGTTCCAATTCTAATGTTCACATTTTTAACTCAACAAGGGTCAGTAGGATTGGCCCAGGATCAAATGGTGAAAGCAGCAAATTTCACTTGCTTTGTTCCTCCTTTCCCCTTCATTAAACTTCCCTCTGTTTTGGCAGTTTCAATTCCTAGCTGCTGTCTCATTCTCATAGGTTTTATTTTGCCTAGATCCTTTTCTAGTCTCAGCAAAAACGTTAACTAAAAATGATATTAGCTAATTACACTTCTTTAATAGATGTCTGCATTTTGGTACACTAAGGGGTGCCTGGGTGGCTTCGTTATTAAGGGTCTGCCTTCAGCTCAGGTCATGATCCCAGAGTCCTGGGATCGAGGCCTACATTGGGCTCCCTGCTCAGTGGGAAGCCTGCTTCACCCTCTCTCACTCCCCCTGCTTATGTTCCCTCCCTAGCTATGTTTCTGACAAATAAATAAATAAAATCTTAAAAACAAAAAACAACCCAATACACAAAAATGCCTTTAGGACAAAAAAGAATGTACTTCAGATATCATGACTGTTATGACTATTGGAGAATGTTGGGGGACATATATGGGCTAAAGGGCTATCTTCTCAGAACGTGTCATGAAGCCTGGGGAGACTCAGTGTTTCCCTCTTAAATATTTTTATGCACATAAAATCAGTCTAAAATGAACTTCAAGAGCAGATGTGAAGGCAAAAGAAGTTATATTATAACTTAAGGGGGAGAAGTGTGCTCAGGATGGAGCAGAATAACTCCTTTTCTTGGTCATCAGGGTGTTCCACAGGATTCTGAACTGATTACATAAATCTTTAATTTTCCTCTCTCATTTCCACTTTATTGCATTCCACTGGAAAGACAGAGTGGCAAGACGAGGACTCAGAACAATTACTTAGGATTACTTTTTTTCTCACTATCCTTGAATAGAGCTGATTCCTACTCAAGAAGCTGGAATCCGTTAGCCCACAATAGGATAGTTACAGATCAGCTTGAGATGACCTCTTCCTTGCTGGTGATGATTCAGGGCTCTTTCTTTATAACTAATATTTGCTGGTATAGAATGTTAGGGGAGGGAATCGTAATGTAAACCTGGTTAGTTTTCAAGGGTGTGGGAGAAAAAAAGTGTCAAGAAGGAATAAAATAATTTTTTGAAAACATTCATAAAACAGCAGAAAAAATTATTGTCCGTATTCTCACTGCTCTAACATACCGTAAATTGATATACTTCATAAACTTTCAAAACTTTTTTCCCCATGCATATTTATTAATATACTTGTAATCATAACTCATTTTAGAAGTTTGCTTTCATCTAATATTATGACATCATTTTCTATACTACTAAGCATTCTTCATTAGTTAGGCTGATTTTTTTTTTTTTTTTTGGTAGAGAGGACGGGGGTCTCCATTTTTGAATGGTAGAGATGATATTCTGTTGTACATCTAACTGTATGAATTACCTCCTTATAGGTATTGCACAAATGCTAATCTAGTCCATCTACAGATTTTAAATGTTACTTAGTTATATAGATGCTGCATTGTAACTCTCAGGGGATTGTTAACATCTTCACATTTTTAAGTTTATCACAATCCTGCCATTTAATTATACTTAAAAAGTGGTTGCATCAACATTAGTGTCTAGGAAGAACAAACATAATTGTCATAGAACAAGTAAATAATCATTGAGTTTAGATACTTTTTGAAGGTTGTTTAGATTCCTGCTGTACATATTTTCTGAGAACTTCTTTTATACTAAAGAATGTCATCAGGCTCTTTGCAGCTGTTGTGGCCTGGCTCTACCCCATTAGAGGCGATCTGTGGGAAGAGAAGGAGACAAATTGTGACACTGTCCCTTATCAAAGGACCACACAGTTGTTCGCCACTTTGACTCCATGATGGATAGTTATCTTGAGGTTTGACGGATGTAAGGCTGAAAGTTTGGAGGAAAACACTGCAGAAGCCCAGTAGCTCCTTGCTGTTGACACTTAACCTGATAACATGGGATTAATCAATCTTCTCTGTTGTTTTTAGCTTCAATTTTTTTTTCTTCAAGCTTCATTTTTCCCCACCTCACCAGACTAGTCTGCTAAAAAGAAATAAAGAATAAAAAAAATAAAAAATAAAATAAACAGTCTGGGTGGAGAAAAGGAAAAAGTAACTCTTTTCCACATTATTGTTCATCAAACAGCCTTCTGTTGTCCTCCGTGCATGTATTGGAGACAGAAAAGCATGTACTTGTTTTATGTGCATAATGAGCATATATATTTTTTTCAAAGCTTTAACTTGAATGGTTGGAGAAAGAAATTAGATCTTGGTGATCAAAAAGTGACTAATAATCTTTATCTTGAAGAAAGACTTTGTCCTTCAAGTCTTTTATTCTTTGAGAACAGCACATTACTAATGATTGATCATTCTACTTTCCACGGTGCCTGGCTGACTCAGTCTGTGGAGCTTGCAACTTTTGATCTTGGGGTTGTATGTTCAAGCCCCACATTGGCTGTAGAGATTACTTAAGAATAAAATCTTAGGCGGTGCCTGGGTGGCACAGTTGGTTAAGCGACTGTCTTCGGCTCAGGTCATGATCCTGGAGACCTGGGATCGAGCCCCACATCGGGCTCCCTGCTCGACGGGAAGCCTGCTTCTCCCTCTCTCACTCTCCCGTTTGTGTTCCCTCTCTGGCTGTGTTTCTCACTGTCAAATAAATAAAATCTTAAAAAAATAATAATAAAATCTTAAAAAAGAAAAGAAAAAGTACTCTCCATGTTTCCTCAATAATTCCCTTAGTTTAATGATAAGTAACTATTAGATATCCCATTGAAATGATTACTTATTTAATATCTCAATATGGTGAATTTTTACTTGATTGTAAGAGTTTGATCAGTTGTTAAAAGACCAGCTGGTTCTGCCATGCCTCAATTTCTCAAGCAAAGAATAGAGGGGGAAAAATCCCTGTGCTTTTCATGAAATTGTATTATCCCAATTAGTGCATGGGGTGAAAGAGTCAGAATTCTTTCTTCAGCTTTATTGAGATGTAACTCACACACAATAGAATAACCAGCTCTAAGACTGCAATTTGATGAGTTTTGATAAATAAATGCAGTCATGTTATCACTACTACAGTCATGATACAGAACATTTTTGTTAGCACCCAAAAGTTCCACTGTGGTTCTTTGTAGTCAGTATCTTCACCACATCCCCTAGTCCCTGGCACTCACTGACATACACAGATCCCTTCATGAATTTACGTGTCCTCTGTGCAGGCGCCATACTCATCCTCTCTAGATATTCCTACTGCAGTATGTGTGCTGCCTGAGCACCAGTTTCAGAAGTAAGTTATGACTACCTATTAGTTTGTAACCTTTTACAGGATTCATTTGTTAAATCTTTTAAGACTTTATTACTTTTTTTAAATTAATTTTTATTTTTTCCATAACCCAGCTACCCTGTCCCTCTCCCTCACCCCCTAGCAACCCTCAGTTTGTTTCCTGAGATTAAGAGTCTCTTATGGTTTTTCTCTCTCTCCGGTCCCATCTTGTTTCATTTTTTCCCTCCCTAGCCCCCATGACCCCCTGCCCTGCTTCTCAAATTCCTCATATCAGAGATATCATATGATAATTGTTAAGACTTTATTTCTAATAGTCAGTTAGAACTATATCATCAGCCCCTTTGGAAAAGAAAACTCAGCAAATCCCCACTATTGTACCATGCTTGACATAACACTATGCTTGAGATCCTGTCCTAGTCTCATGTCTAACTCATACCTCTTTTGGAATCACTGAGATGTTAATTGAGAATGATTATTATTTTTTTAGTCATCCAGTATTTTGTTACCTTAAGAATACTTCTCTTGCTGAGCTTTTGAAACACAAAGTTGATTGACTCTATGCCTCACTTAACCACTCTGTTGTATTGAAACAATAAAGTCCTAAGTCTCTAACAGTTGTTGAAATACATTTTTAAGTGTGAAAGAGAAAAGTAAGGCAATGTAATTTACTCTTCTGGTTTGGCAAATGACTAAGAAGGAGGAGATGTAAGTGCTTGAAGATTGCTGTATATACCCTTGGCTGTCATTTTTTTTCCATTATAAGGGAAGAGATATTAGGTGTAAGAACATTTTTCATTGTGTACAAATACAAAGCATTCTTACTATTGGGCACTATCAGTACACATACAGTGTGGATAATTTTAGCCATAATGGATATACCATTTCAGTTATTAGATTGAAGTTTTTTTTTTAACCAAAAATGGGTGAGCATAAATGAAGCTAGAAAATACATATGTGCCCAGAAAAGTTGGAAATGAATGAGCTATGCTATAAATATTATGTTGTCCTGATATCTTAAAGTCTGATGGTATCATTTGTTATAGTCATTTGCATTTGATTGTTTTTTAGAGAAGTTTTCTGCCAATATAGTATGAAGACATTAACAAATCAGTATTAAAATGCTAATAAAACATAGACATGTTACAGTATGACTTCACAACAAGTAAAAACATGCATTACACACAAGTTTCAAATTAGTTAAAGATGTGGAACACCTGTAGAATGAAAGCAATTATTTTTTGAAGCAAATTTGTTAACTTCTATACATTTTTTATTTTACCTCTGCTTATTTAGCTCTTTTTATAAGCTGCATCTTCTGGAGAACCCATAGAAAACTACGTTCTGTCCTTGGCAAGCACAAATAGAACATGTCAGTTAAACAAGATTGAGAACTTATATTACTTTTCCTGGAGTTACATGGAAAAGGGGTGATTTAATTTACATTTTTCTTTGTTTATGTATTCTAAAAAGCTTGCTCCCTGAACCTCAAATCTCTAAATTCAAGGTTCCTAGTGATTTGAGACTAATAAGCTCAAAGTGTCTGAGAACCCCAGAGAAAGCCTACTCCTATTATTTTCCCATTAAAAAAGAAAGAGCCCGAAGGGTTATGGTTTTATGCAGATAAATGTTGGATAAATATCTGATCTTCTGGGCATATTTGAGCCCACATTATGAATCATGCACACTTCTGTCAACCTTGGTTAGCGACCAAAGTATTTAGTTTTTCATCTGCATGCCTGTCTTTTCCGGAGTCTCTTTGTCTTTGTTTCAAGCACATCTAAACTCAGTGGCACACGTTGTAATCAAGCTCAGTGTTGTAAAGGAATGAAAAAGCTGGAAAGTTGAATGTAACTGCTAATATTTCATGCAACACTTGCTCTTTATAATAGCACTCGGCCACCCGGATCAGTAGGATGGGTGTGAGCTGTGTCTGCTCTGCTACCCTGTCTGTCCCAAACCAAGGGGGCGTGCCTGTGGTTTATTGCTGCCGCATGGCTGGCATTGTTATTTCGTAACCCAGAGCCCTTTCTTATTTCCCTCTTAGCTCCTGAAATCTTCACTCCTGCATGTTTTCTTTCCTTTTACTCTGACTCTCTTAACAGCTGAACTACACAAATGCCAAGTAGCAACATGAATCCCTAAACAGAAGCTGCCATAAAACAACGCTGCTCCAACCAAGAAACACACATGTAGAGGCCCGTGACTGACAGGGCTCAAAAGGCAGGTTTTAGTAAATGACAAGTGTGAAGTTCTTATTGTTGCTGTAGTCGATGGAAGCTCATATTTACACAAAAAAATTCATTCACATTTCAGAACAATTCAGTGTAACTGGCAGCTTGGGAAAGAAAGACTTAAAATCTCTTAAAGATGAAGAAGACAGGAGTAGTACAGAATCCAAAGCATTCTCTCACTTTGGAATATGTTAGCATCTTTTGATTGGGTTTAAAACTAGGATTTTGGAAAAGCAGCAGGAAAAGTTGAAATTATAAATTATTTTTGTTAGGAAAAAGAATAAGAATGAAAAGAAGAGCTGTTTGTCTTTTATTTATTCTAAGCATAATTCCATTCAATGTTAAGTAAAAGTCTGAGGAAGTACGTTATCCTTTTGTATATACTCATTACTACAGAAAGACCTCTGGTTATCTAGAAATACGGGAAGGAAATATCATGTGATAGAAATCCTTCGTGATCAGTGTTATAATAATTGGTAATAAAATGCCATGAAATATATCATTTGAACATTGCTTTAAATCAGTAAGAATAATGTTATAAGGTGTCTTAAGAAAGGACAGGACATTATTGTGTATGTATCCTATAATAAATCAAGGGTAGAAATATTCTGGCTTCTCTGCTTCCTTCCACTACTGGTTAATAAACAACTCAAATAACAACAACAACAGCAAAACTTAATAAACTAGAAGGAATCTCAGAAAGTACCCAATCTAAACCTTTCATTTTATAGTTGAGAAAACAGGCTCAAGGAGAATAAATAGCTATTCCTGAGGTATGACACCATTACTAGCTGTCCATCAGATTACTTTCTTCTTCATCTCTTGTGGTTGGGTATGGTCTTGTGACTCAGTTCTACTTGATGAAGTGTGATGTGCTTTCCTATCAGACTAAGCCCATCAGGACTCCCTTCTGGGTTCCCTGGGCTCCTTACCTTCTCCTGACCCACAGCAAAGGAAAGACTTGGAGGCCTTGTGATGTATAGCTTCAAGAGAAGGAAGCTTAGTTTTCTGAATCCTTTGGGGAAGGCAGCTACCCTGTAAGGCTGTTCTATGACTGAATAGTCAACTTACTTCTTAGGCCAATGGAGTTTTGAGGTATACCTAATAAATTAATTAGTGTTGGTTTAACAACAAAATATATAGTCAGCAGAGTAAGCTTCGCTTTTTTTTGTTAAGGAAATTAAATCAGAGACTTTAAAGTAACTGTCACGGTCAGAGAAGGACTACTTCTGCCAGTGGCCTAATTATCAGTCTTGTCTTGGAGCACCACATCTTTGAGTGTTTCTTTTTTCCTTGTCTCGATATTATAACATTATACCAGACTTTTCATCATTTGAACTTTGATTATAACAAGGCCCTCTTAAGTAGTCCCTGGGTCCTTAGTATACCTGTCTTCTAATTGTTAACATGTACTGACGTATGAATAATCCTGCTCAGGAAACCTCTATTGCCTCTAAATTGTCTAAAGCTGAAGTAAGGAACTGTGGGCCTTGGAATGCATATAACCTTTAGATAGCTTTTGCTTAGCTGATGAGATGTGCCTTTTTTTTTTTTTTTAACCTTTGTTGTCAGTACTTTAAAGTTGAGATAGTAAAAAAACCCCCCAGATTCCTGGCTTTTCTTGATAAATAATAGTCTAGTAGAGTGGTTCCCATTCTCACATGGAAGCCAGCAGCAGGAGTAAGGTATGCACTTTATTTTATTTTTTAAAGATTTTTATTTATTTGAGAGAGAGAGAGAGAACAAGTAAGGCCGAGGGAGAGGGACAAGCAGACTCCCGGCTGAGCAGGGAGCCTGATGAGGGGCTCCATCCCAGGATCCCGAGGATCACGACCTGAGTTGAAGGCAGATGCTTAAGTGACTGAGCCACGTAGTCGCCTAGGAATGCACTTTAGAATTTTCCCTCATCCTCCCCTGTATTGGGATTCTCCAGAGAAACAGAAATAATAGGGTGTGTAGGTGTGTATATGTATGTATACGTGTGCATCCTACTGGTTCTGTTTCTCACTGTAAGCGTGTGTGTATGTATAAAGAGATTTATTATAAGAACTGGTTTGCACGATTATGGAGGCTGATAAGTCCTAAGATCTACAATCAGTAAGCTGAAGACCCTGGAAAGCTGATATTATAGTTTGAATCCTAATGCAGGAAAAACCTAATGATCCAGTTCCAGGGTAGTCACTCAGCAGGAGTTCCATTACTCAGCCTTTTTGGTCTATTCAGGCCTTCATCTGATTGGATGAAACTCACTCACATTAGGAAGGACAATCTGCTTTACTCAGTCTGTCGATTCACATGTTCATCTTTTTCAGTAACACTCCACAAACACCCCACAGAATGATGTTTGACCAAATATCTGGGTACCCTATGGCCCACTCACATTGACACAGATTCAACTTCATACCATGCCATGACTTATCCTGACTACTTGGCTTACTTCTGTTGCCTGCTGCACCTTTGTAGGCATTTAGGTGTGAGAATGGAATATAAATTCCTTGATGATAGGGATTTGTTTTCCAGTGCTCCATCTCTAGCACTTAGCACTTAACATGATCATTCAGTATGCATTTATTGATTAAATCAATATATTAATGTGACTGCTATTCTATAATACATTCAGATGTTTCAGTCAGATATCCCAGATTTTCTACCATTATGCCTCAATGTACTTTCCCAACCTGATCTTCCACTGAGGAGGAGTCAGCAAATCAGGCCAAAGAATATTCTGGGAAAGGCTATGCGGTCTTCTGCTTTTGTCATTTATTTCTGTTGCTTAGAATACCGTGAAGGTTCCACTAATTTTTACCTTACTTACTAAGTTCACCCCTTTTATTTCTCTTCAGTGAAGCCTTCTTGACCGTGCTGACCATAGCGATCTCTTCCTTCTTTGAAATATCATTGTACTTTCCATTTGGGTCACTCTTACTGTATTTTAGTCATATACTGTTTAATATGACTATTTAACTTTAAAATGAGTATTCAAATTCCAAGGAAGAGTGACAATTTTAATTCCTTGTACAAGGCAACATCCTCAATGAAAATGGGACATGTACTAAATTAGCTGTGGCAATTAAGATAGTAAGTGAATTTAGGGAGAAACTAATCTGTTCATCATGTTAATTTATTGGACCAATATTTGTTGTTCCCCTACAATGCACCCCTGTGGTAGTATGCTAAGAGCTTTGTATACATTATCTCATTTAGTGTCAAAGCAGTCTTTGAAGAAGTTATTATCATTAGCCCCATTTTGTGGTTGAGAAACAGAAGCTTCTAGAGGTTAGGTGATTTGCTTTGGGTCCCAAAGCGAGGACATGACTGAGTTGGAATTCAGAATTTAGGTAGTGTGAATTCAGAGACCAAGATTTTACTTAAATGGTGTGATAAACTATCATCCCTGACTTATATACAGTTCATAAGTATGGAAGAAGATAAAGAAGTCTAAATTTCAGTGACAGTAGTAAAAATAGCAAAATAAGAAAGAGTAGACTGTTTACTAAGTGAATAGTCAGTGTTGTTAAATGAGTGGAATTCAGTAAAAGTAAAAGCCAGGAAATTAGCTCCACCAAAAATAATATACATTATAGGAGATAGTAAAAAAAAACAGCATGTAATCATTAGCACAGAAGTTGGGACACAATAGAAGAAAAGATAGCTGAGATTGGGGGGGAACTCCTAATTACAGGGAATAAGCTATTACTGTCTTAGATAATTGTGTATTCTAGGTACAGTTTCTTCTGCATTAGTTCTCAAAGATTCTGTAATCACTTCTATAGATTAAAAAAGCCAAACATACTGGGGCAGAATGCTATTCTCTGAGATACTGCAGTATTCAGTATGTAGCACTAAAAAATTGCAGGTACACAAAAAATTTTTGTGGAAGAAAGGAAGGAGGAAGGAAGGCAACCAGTGACCTCATAGGAAAATGAAGATAATATCAGTGTTTTTTTTTTTCCATAAAAATTTCCTCACATATAAAAAGAGCATATGAGAAGAGTCTGGGTTTAAATTCATAGGGGTCCTATTACTGACAGCCTGAACATTAAAGAATCTAAATGTTGGCTCCTCGATATTTGATAATATCTGGCTGGCTGGATGTGACTGATAGTTTGCTCTTTCACAAATACTTTATTTTATTCATCCAGCTCCAAAATCGATATTTGACCTAATGTGGACATGTGTGGGAAGGAATGTTATTATGTGGGTTGGCAGATGAAAGCTAGAAAGTTCAGAGTTATGTTATACAGTATTTTTAAAGGGCAATTTTTTTCCCGCATGTAATATCCCAGGAATGTTGGGGTTTTTTTTTTTAGTCTTGGAGGAGGAGTGATGTCTCTAGCTAATAACTGTCGTTTTAGAACTTCCTTGGCAAATTTCCCTCTCGGTTAACATCTGTCCCATAAAATGATGCACTTAAGAGATTGAAGAGGTAAATATCATAGTTCCTTCTTGCCTGAATAATAGAGTATAGCACTCTTAGGCATGACAATAAAGTCACAGGGTTTGGGGTGGTTGGCAGTCTGACCTTTGAGCAATAAAAAAAACCAGGTCTTAACTGGTTTCAATTACTAAAGCTGCATCTCCATCTCACAAGATAGAAAAATCAACTAAAGTGCTGTGTTCAAGACCATCTTATATTTTAATACTATTTACAAGCATGATGACAAGTTTCAAACTCTGTTTATTGTGTGTGTATATATGTATCTCTATAGGTATATACTTACATATATACACAAATATGTATACATATATATGTATGTTATGAAAATCTGTTTTGTTTTTACCTGATTTCGAATATGAAAAATTCTAGTATTGGGTTCTACAACAAAGTAGGGTGAGAGTAGGTGGGCAGTTTGCCTTCTTCCTGAGACACTGGATACATAGTAATAGCTTTTTAAAATAATAGTTCCTTCAGTATGCTGAATAATACTTAGGTAAATTAAATTTCAACATACCTTTACCCCCCACCCCCTTAATTCTCAATGTGTAATGTCTGGCTCCCAGAGAATCTCTTTGACTCTTTCAGGCAGACTGCAAACTCAAAGCTTTTTTCATAATAATAGTAAAATGTTACTGCCTTTTTCATAGTCAACACTGTGAAACATTTGCATTGATGCAACAGTGAGAAAACTGAAATCTTAGCAGAAAGGCAGTGGCAACAAATTGAAATAGTAGGTACTGTATATAGATACTTCATACTTGCAAGAAAAAGAGATCAGTATATCTTTAATAGTGCTCTTGATGAAGCAGCTTAAATGATTAATTTTATTGTATCTCCACCTTTGAGTACATATGTTTATAGTATAAAGCATTTCTGCTACATTCTTCAAGTATCATGATTGTCTTTTGGAAACATTACTTGTGCTTTGAGTTGCAAGTTAATGGAACATGACGGTTATTTGAAAGAATGACTGAAAAACACAATATGATTATTTTGGATTTTTGGCAGATACTTTCTAATAAATGTCAATTCAAGAACAGCATTTATTGTCAATGACAAATATGAGATTTCAAGTGAAAATTAGAATTTTGGAAAATTTACATTCCCTACCATGAACTTGAAAGCTTCTTTAATACTTAGATTTTTCTGATGACATCAGCAATGATAATAATGGAGTATTAAGCAGTTTTGTAGACATTGTAGCTTCTTTATCTTTTTCAGTGCTACCTTCTTCAAGGCCAGGTTACTTAAATACTCTGGAAGATCAGTTAGAGTGACAGAAAATTTCCTGCCACGTAGCTCTTCTAATCCTGTCATTTGGAATATAATGTTGCCTGTATAGAGATGACAAGATTTTTTTGATGTTGTATAATGAAGTGTGTCAGTATTTGAAGATATTCATAACTCACTGGACCAAGATTTTCAAAATGACCAGTGTGTCATATTACAAAATTGTTTATGATAAACAGATCCATTCAAACTGCAACATAGATCAATTTTAATGAAATGGAGTGGAATATGTTCACTGATAAGGCTTAAGGTCCACATTGCAACTAACCATTAAGAAATTACTGCTTGTTGAATTTGGGTGTAGAAGCAAAGAATATTCTCAACTATCTAAAAATGTTATGAAAACATACCTCCCATTTCCAACTACCTATTTGCAATTAGAAACAGACACACCTGCATGAGGCTAGGTTTTATTCAAAAGAACATATCACAAGAGATTGCATGCAGAGTAAGATTTGAAATTCCACTTGTCTTTTTTATTTTTTTATTTTTTTATTTTTATTATCCACTTGTCTTTTAAAAGCCCTTTTTTTTTTTTTTTTAAGATTTTATTTATTTACTTGACAGAGAGAGAGATCACAGGTAGGCAGAGAGGCAGGGGGGAGCAGGCTCCCTGCTGAGCAGAGAGCCTGTTGTGGGCCTTGATCCCAGGACCCTGAAATCATGATCCTGAGATCATGACCTGAGCTGAAGGCAGAGGCTTTAAACCCACTGAGCTACCCAGGCGCCCTCTACTTGTCTTTTATAAAGCCAGACAAATTTGTTCTCCCTGGCAGGTACTAGGCAGGATTACGTTCCTCTTTCTCTGTCCATACTAGGATATGATTGACCTAACTAATGGACCTGTTAATATTACTATTATAAGATATAAACCATTGTATTTATTAGGCAACACCCTTTAATCCTTGGCTGTTTATTTTATTGTAAAATAGCATCCTGCCGATTTTTCAAAAACATATTTCAGTTATTTGTTGATATAGTAGTAATAATTACTGCCAGGTCAATTATGTACATTCCTCTACTATTATCTAAGTTTTAAGGTTTATGAAACTGAAGTTCTTTCAAATGAACATAACTATAGAAGATCAATGTTGGATCTTCTGGGGTCATTTAGACTAATTGATTATTCTTGATTACCTCCAGCAATGGGAATTGTCTCTCTATTCCATTTTTGTATATAAATGGGATCATACAATCTGTGCTGTTTTGTAATTGGCTTTTTTTTTTTCTCTTAGTGTATCTGTGAGATTTATTGATGCTGTGGTGGTTATCAGTAAGTCATTTGTTTTTATTGCTGAGCTGTGTTCCATTGTATAAATGTGTTTATTCATTTTTCTGGTATGCTTTTGAGTCAGTTTCTAGTTTTGGTTAAATTTTTCTACAGGCATTTTTGTTGACATATGTTCTCATTGCTTTCAGATAAATCCCTAAGTAGAATTGCTAGACCAAAGACCAGATATTTAATTTTATCAGAATCTGTCAAAAAATTTTCCAAAGTGGTTGTACTGTTTTACTTACATAACAGTAAATGCATAGTACCCATTTTTCCACCTCTACACCAGTGCTTGACACGGTTAATCTTATTAATTTTAGCCACTCTATGAATATGTATAATTGTATTTTTAATTTGCATCTCCTTGATGATGCGTTCTCATCTGTCTTTTGGTCATTTGTGTATCAGTCTTTGTGAAATCTTCGTTCAAGTCTTTGGCCTACATGGTCAACTTGGGTTGTTTGTCTTTTAATTATTGAGTTATTGTAGGGAGCCCTTTGTGTATTCTGGATACAAACACTTTGTCAGATATATATTTTTTGTGAATATTTTCTTATAGCTTGTGGTTGCTTATTCAGTTTCTAAATTTTTTTTTTTGATGAGCAGATGTTTTTAATTTTGGTGAAGTCTAATTTATAAATTTATGGTTGTTGCTTTTTGTGTCCCTTCTAAGAAATATTTTTTTACACTTAAGTTACAAAGATATTCTCTTATGTTTTCTTTAAAAACTCTGTAATTTTAGATTTTTCACTTAAATCTCTGATCCATTTCAAAATAACTTTACATATGGTGTGAGGTAAGAGTTGAGTTCAATTTTTTTCCCATATGGATATCAAATTCTAGCATGATTTGTTAAAAAAAAAATTCCCTTCCCCCATTAGATTGCTTTGGTAACATTGTTGAAGAATCTTTACAAAATTGTGTTTACCTTAGGACTTCTTTTATTTTATTAATTTATTTGTACATCCTATGCCAATACTATACCATTTTATTACTATAGCTTTAGATGGGTATTAGAATCAAGTGATATAAACCTCCAGTTTCATTCTCCATTTTTTTTTTTTTAAGATTCTATTTATTTGACAGAGAGAAACACAGCCAGAGAGGGAACACAAGCAGGGGGAGTGAGAGAGGGAGAAGCAGGCTTCCTGCCGAGCAGGGAGCCCGATGTGGGACTCAATCCTGGGTCTCTGGGATCATGACCTGAGCCGGAGGCAGTTGCTTAACCAACTGAGCCACCCAGGTGCCCTCATTCTTCATTTTTAAGTTGTTTTGGCTATTTGTAGACTTTTGTATTTTTGGATAGATATTAAAATCAAATTCATGTAAATTTATATAAGCAGCCTTCTGAGGTTATGGCTGGGATAGGGTTAAATTTATAAATTAATTTTGGGAAAATTGCACATTCAAAAATTGAATGCTCTACCCCATTGATATGTTACATCTTGTTTATGTCTTCTTTAATTTCTCTTAGCAACGTTTTATAGTTTTCAGGATACAGATTTTGTACATCTTATGGAGAAATTAAATTCTAGGTACTTTATGCTATTCAAATGGAACTGTTTTGTTACTAATTTTCCAGTTGTTTGCTGCTATTATATAGACATGTAACTGACATATATATTGACCTTTTATTCTGAAACTTGCTAAATTCATTTGTTAGTTCTAGTACTTTTTTTCCTGTTGATTATTTAGCATTATCTATGTAAAAATTCATGTCATCTGTAAGTAGCAATAGTCTTTACTATTTTCATTCCCCTACACCCTCACCCCAACCATTTCATCTTATTACAGGGTATGCTCTCTAGTCTGGAAGTTGTGAGAGTGTACATTTTTGTCTTGTTCTGGATCTTTAGGGGAAAACATTTAGTGCTTCATCATTAAATATGATGTCAGTTGTAACTATCCCACAGTTACTCTTTATCACATTGAGCCATTATTTTTTAGACATAAGTTAATTTTATTCCTAAATTGTCTTTCTTACTTGTTCCTTAAGTTGGCCCTAAATATCTCTTGGAAAACTTAAATTCATTTTCAGTTTTTTTTTTTTTAAGATTTTATTTATTTATTTGACAGAGAGAAATACAGCAAGAGAGGGAACACAAGCAGGGGGAGTGAGAGAGGGAGAAGCAGGCTTCCCGCTGAGCAGGGAGCCCGATGTGGGGCTGGATCTCGGATCTCCGGGATCATGACCTGAGCCGAAGGCAGTCGCTTAACCAACTGAGCCACCCAGGTGCCCCTATTTTCAGTTTTTTGACATTGAAAAAAAAAATTTTTTTTTTTTAGATTTTATTTGTTTATTTGACAGAAACACAGCTAGAGAGGGAACACAAGCAGAGGGAGGGAGAAAGGGAGAAGCAGGTTTCCCGCTGAGCAGGGAGCCCAATGCTGGCCTCCATCTGGATCCTGGGACTCTGGGATCATGACCTGAGCTGAAGGTCAACACTTAATGACTGAGCCACGCGGATGCCCCAACTTTGAACATTTTTTAAAAAGATATTTATTTAATTATTTGAGAGAGAATGAGAGAGAGCAGAGTGAGAGCATGAGTGGGAATGGGGGTACAGAGAGGCAGAGGCAGTGGGAGAAGCAGACTCCCCATCAAGTAGGGAATCTGATGCTTGAGCTTGATCCCAGGACCCTGAGATCATGGCCTGAGCCTAAGGCAGATGCTTAACTGACTGAGCCCTACTATAAAAATAATTTTAAAAACTAGTAGATGTCAACAAATTAGAAAATAGTTTGGCATTATCTTATGAGATTTAATATTTATCTTATGACTCAGGTATTTGGTATTTGACTTCTACAGGTATTTGAGTTTTTATGGTGAAGTGTCATAAAATAAAGAAAAAATAAAGAAAAGAAAAAGAACTCAAAAGTGGAAGAATAAATAAAATATAACATGTAGTCACATAATAGGATATTATACAGCAGGAAGTATGAATTGGTCTACAACTATACATAGTAGCATACAAGAATATGCTAAGAACATATCTTAAGCAAAAAACATGTCTCCAAAGATGCAGACAGTGTGAGTCTGTTTATAAAAGTGAACTGTCTATTGTTCAGGCAAACACAAATGCGTGATAAATCTATCAGATGAGGGCCAGGGTGATTTCAGAGGAGAGGATACAGTGGGGCAGGGGAGAAAGTTGAGCATCCCAACAGATGTAAATATTGCTAATATTTTATTTCTTGGCTTGAAGAGAGAGTCCATTGCTTTTATTATATAATAAATGTGCAGTAAAAAACATAAGCCATGCATAAATAAAATGGTGATAGTGCTTTATGAACTGTTATGCTTAATCTAATTCTATGTACCTCAGGTCTAAAAACAAATAAGCAAACAAAGAAGAACAAGGTTACCATAATTGGGATAAGTATATTGTTCTCTGAAATGGAGGCTCTGAAGCAAAAAGTCTCATTGTGACTTCTTTTAAAAAAGAAAATCTTTTACACTGTGTTGTAATAAAGTTTAAATATTCTTAAAAGCAAAAGAAGGAACATAAAAATTTACCTTTTTCCCTTAGCAACTGATTCAAAAATGCTTTAAAACATATAGCAGTTCTCAAGATGTGTGTATTTGTGTGTGTGCACACTTAATATGCATAAAAATTGTTTAGTGGGGTTTTTTTGCTCCCTTTTTATAAAAAGTGTTGATGTAAGACTGATGAAGTTTCTATATGACACAAAGCTGGATGAGATAGCTCATATGTTGGATGACAAGCAACACCCTCAAGAATCCTGAGCTTAGTGCTTTGAACAATTAAAGTGAATGAGATCAGGCATATAAAATGTTGTGAACTGTTGAATATGGCTATGTGGGACTCCCACATTGGACTATACTTAAAAGTTAAAATTAATTATGTTGGTTCAAAATGCTATCAAGTTTATATGTTTTATTTCGAAGCCTTACTTTTTAGTTTAACTAGTAACTGTTAAAATATTTAAAGCAAACATTTTTTTTTTTTTAGCCCTGGAGGTGGATTATATTAAGATAGAGATCTTTTTAAAACAATAGTTTCCTTGTCTTAAAAATACTCAGCCTGCACGAGTAACTACAGTAAACATCTAGTATTTTGGAGCATATCTGTGCTTTTTGAACAAAGAGAAAACAACTTAAAAGAAAAGTAGAAGGCAGAGGGTCTCAGTAGTGCTTTACATTGAATGGCTAAAACACTGGAAAGAGAAAAGAGAGAAAAACTAGGGCACCGATAGAGATTATAGTTCAAATTTGCCTTCCATGCAGTGGTGGGATAATCAATTTGCTGGAATAATGGTCCAGGTGAGAAACAGCCATGCTGTCTCCTGATAGTTTCTTGCAGGGTTTGTCATGTTGCAGGCCGTATAATCTATGCCCGAGCTTATGTAAAACTTTGAACTTTGTTTTCCTGAATGGATCAAAGCACTGAAATCCTGACAGAGATAAAAAAAGATAGTTCTAAATTCATCTTATATATTAGCAACCATTAGGAGGCTTTAGAACCCAAGAATGCTTCTTTCCCCTGAGCAGTTTGATGCAGTCTTTGGAGATTGTGAATGTGACTTAAATATCACAACATATACAGAAAATTCATCTAATTATATCCAAGAGACATAGAGACAACTTGATAGAGACCTGTGGAATAATTTAATGGATCTCCTTTACTGAAAAATTTGGTTGAATTTAATAACTACTCTTATCAATATTTATTTATTTATTTTTTAAAGATTTTATTTATTTGACAGAGAGAAACACAGCCAGAGAGGGAACACAAGCAGGGGGAGTGAGAGAGGGAGAAGCAGGCTTCCTGCCGAGCAGGAGCCCAATGTGGGGCTCGATCCCTGGTCTCCGGGATCATGACCTGAGATGAAGGCAGTCGCTTAACCAACTGAGCCACCCAGGCACTCCTCAATAATTTATTAATTAAATTTTAACGTAATATTTATGATATTCATTGGGTGTTTGGATTTTTAATTATAAGCTTACTGTTTCCCAGGAGGAAAAACGTGGTCTAAACAAGGTAAATTCATATTTAATGGCATACCTACCAGAGTTTAGAGGGAAGCGATTTACAGAAAGTATTCGTACTTCCTTTAAAAAATTTATTTTTCGGGGCACCTGGGTGGCTCAGTTGGTTAAGTGACTGCCTTTGGGACCCAGGATCAAGGCCCTGCTTGGCGGGAAGCCTGCTTCTCACTCTCTCACTCCCCCTGCTTGTGTTTTCTCTCTGGCTGTGTTTTTCTCTGTCAAATAAATAAATTCTTTAAAAAATTTATTTTTCACTTATTCTGTAAATTAATAGCATCAAGAAAATAGTACAATAATATAGCACCAATGGAAATACATTATTTCTAGAAATCTTGCATGCCAAAACTGAAAAAGTGTTCTTGTAGTGAAAAGAACATCAAATACCAAGAGATGTGGTAATATATATTTTCTCTTTCCAAGTGGTAAAATTTTCATTGATTCAAACTCTTATAACACTATGAATTTGAGGTAGCAAAACATTTATGGTGGCATTTAGGATTCTTATTAGCAATATCTACAAAGATTGTCTTCCATATGCTTTATGCTCCTTTTATATATTGCATGCCTAATTATATGGTGATTTATAATGGTGCAATTCTTTAAAGTGACTTTTTAGCCCTATTTTTTAGCCACACTAGCCTCTAATTTGTAGAGTCCCTCTTCCTCCTGTATCAGTGGTCCCTGCACAAAACAGCATTTCTCATTAAAGCTTCCCATTCCCTTTTGCAGTCAGGATAAAACCTCTAATCAAGCTCGAGGAAAGAGCCACAGTTCAAAGATGTCATTGGGTCCCCAGGCTGGTCTTGTGTGACTGGCTAAAGGTTCTCAGGCTTCACATTCAGTCTGTGAAGAGAACTGTCAGGGTCGAATATTCCAATCAGCAGTCAAATAAAGCCCATTAAATGAGCAAAAAAGGAGAGTGAGAGTTTTACAAAAGAGGACATAAAACTTCAATACTTGTTTCAGACTCTTACATTTTAGCAACTGCTCCCTGTGAACTTTCTGATGAGCACATCAGGATGTGCTGACCTCAGAATCCCATTGCTTTTAGAAATGCCCGGTTTTTACACCTGGTGACCTCTTCCTTTTACCATGTTTTATTCTTCAACATTCTCCCACCTTCTTTTTCCTCCTTCTGCTGTCTTTTCCTCTAAGTAGTACAAAGTTTCTGCATGTATACGTGGGGTAAAGTGATCTTAATTGACATGTTCTTATAGGGTTGTTGCTTTCAGAGACCATCTTTCTGAAAATTCATATCATTTTTGAGACAGTAAAAAGACAAACTCTTTCCTAAGACCTCAGGAGAACACTATAATACAGGCTTTTATTTTGATTTGGGACAACATTCAACAAAGATGTGTATTGCAGATGTCAAATCCAATATTTTGCTCCTGATAAGTATGCAGGACTCCCAGGAGCCTGTCTTGTAGGAGGAAAGAATAACAGGCTTAAGTCCCATGATGCAAATGTGAGAAAAGAATTTTGCCCGTAATTTTAGCTTAACATTTGGGGAAGGAAGTTTCAATTTAATCTTAGAAAGTAGATTCTGTCTGCTCTCTTTTTACACAACAGCAGTACCATTATGAATTACATTTGACTTCGTAATGTCCACAATGAAGCTTCTTGTTTTTGATAGGCCCACATAAAAACAAAAGGAGTTTGCATGTTAGCACATTTAAATTTTATACTCCTGAGTGACAGGCAGTGCCTTTTTACAGATAAAGTGTGCCCACAATTCGTGGGGTATATAATTCATTTTTATGTTCACTATCAACACATACTTTGTCAGGGTGGTGTTGACTGCATAAAGTGGCCAGATTACACGTTTCTCAAAAGGTAAAGTATTAAGGCTATCTTTGTCCACATGTTTCTTAAAAAAAAAAAAAAAAGGATTCTAAAATGCTTCAGTAAATGTCCCAGAATTATTCATCCCAGAATGACAGGAAACATTTGATCCTTGCTGTCATGGTTTTTGATTCAGAATCTTCAATGAAGGTATTCCTTTGTAAATCAGCAGTCCATCTATTATCCATAGTTTTTGGATGAGTCAAATGGCTTGTTTACGACATGTTTAATGTTTTGTGAATCCTGCCTCCTGATTCACTTTAAGTACTTTATAATTATATTCCTTGAAAACAGATGCTTTTAATATTCAGCTTGAGTGTTTTATAAGCTATACAAATATTTTGTTTGTGGTATTTTCTGGTGCTTACAGCCAAAATATGCTAGTCAACTTTTCAGAAGATCATTTTATTATGCAGGAACCTGGGGCAATGCAGCTTCTGAAGATTTTTCCCCCCAAATGGGATCTGTCAACTTTGTAATATGTTCTACTGCAAAGGACCAGTTCCTAGCATTTTAATTCTTTGAATAAGTTATAAAAATATTTTTCAGATCCTGACCAGCCATTTCATAAAGTGATAATGTGGCTCTTGCCCTTGTGGTTCTTGTCCTAGTTCCCCCTTCCTTCTGTTGTTGGGCTGGAGAGTTTTTCTCAAGCCATCTAAGGAAGAAGGCCCAATTAAAACCAACTCATTCTTGCACCACTAAAACCCCACACAATGATTTGAAAAAATACCCCTAATTTGAAGCTGTTAATACAACTGTAATTTTATTTCTTGAACATTGCCTGTTGTAGGGTACTGCCAATCTATGAAAACAAACCAATAATAGCACCATTTGAGAACCACCCAGGGTCAATTGTCCTCTTTTCTTTTTTCTAAATAACCTATTAAAAGACCCCTAGCAGCTGTAACAATAACTAAAGAACTAGCAGTGCCAATTATGCCTGGGTAGTAGTAGTGGTAGCACAGCACCAGTCCCAGAAATACTCCAAACCAATAGTCTAGCAATTTTCCATGCCCAGCGTACTCAATCGGAGAAATAGGTTGGCTGTTTTTGGAGGAAGAAGTATAAGGTTTTTATATCTATCATTTTTCAGGATGTGAAACTTTAAAGACCATTTATATATAATGCCATAAGCCTTATAGCTTTGCGCTGAAATTGAACTAAAAGTGAATTGTTCAAAAGTTCAAAACATATTGACATGACAGGCATACATTTAGATATCATTTGTGAGTTCCCAGGGTTAATAGGGATAGCATATTTGAAAACAAGAATGCTGCTAGTTTTGAAATAATGAGACAGCTATTTTTCCCCTCCTTTCTTGATCAGTGTCTCTGTCTGCTAATACTGCTGTTGATATTGCTTACGTGTTTTTTTTTTCATTCTGTTAAGTATATAATCTGTAGTGTTTTTCTCTAGTCCATGTGAATATCGTATCTACACTATAAATTTCTTGAGGAAAGAAACAATGAATGTCATTTGTTGCTTGGATACCCTTTGATATATTACAAGGCATATAATAGATACTAAATAAATAAATACTTCCATATTGATAAGGTTTTGCATTAATTGCAAATAATTGCACATAATTTTACAATTTAGCTATTTTTTTTGAAGATTTTATTTCTCAGAGAGATAGCACAAGCAGGGGAGTGGTAAGCAGAGGCAGAGGGAGGGAGAAGCAGGCTCCCTGCTGAACAAGGAGCCCGATGCAGGACTTGATCCCAGGATGCTGGGATCATGACCTGAGTCAAAGGCAGATGTTTAACCTACCGAGCCACCCACACATCCCCCAATTTAGCTATTCTTTTTTTTTTTTTTTTTAGGATTTTATTTATTTGACAGAGAGAAACATAGCTAGAGAGGGAGCACAAGCAGGAGGAGTGAGAGAGGGAGACGCAGGCTTCCCGCTGAGCAGGGAGCCTGATGCTGTGCTTGATCCCGGGACTCCGGGATCATGACCAGAGCTGAAGACAGATGCTTAACCACTGACCCACCCAGGCCGCTCCCCTCGATTTAGCTATTCTTGATACACATTCTAATATTACCTACCATCTGTCTTTTTAGTACATTATTACAGAAAAATATATTATCTGGAATGGTTGTGCTATGCATTATGCTGTCTAATCAAGTATTCTAATAAATATTTATTCTGAATATTATTCATGGATTAATAATTTTCAAGAGAGTTATTTTGCTATGACATGTATTTTAATGCTAAACCTAAATTAAACAAAGTTAAATGTTAATGCTTTAAGAGATACTTCTTGGGTCTAGGTCAACCAAACTAGTAAAAAGTATCTGCTGGGAGAGATTTCTGGTTTGTAGAATGACAGATGAGTAAGCTTCTAGTTATGTGAGTTGATTAAAATGGTTACGTTATATTGAAGAGAAAATATTCAAAGGGAATATGGCCACATTTGTGTTTATACATGAATTTATTTTGAAAAAGATTCTTCAGTTCAAGATGTCAACTTGATAATCATCATTAAGTGGTGTTCCTAGAGTAAGCAGGTAGCCAAAATATAGGAACTGCCCATTCTATCGTGTTGTTAGTCTTCTTAATGTATTTTTTAGCATCTTTTCATGTCTCCCTCTCTTTTTCCCACCACATCACTCATTCACCTATATTCTCTGCTTCCTTTTTCCCACCACATCACTCGTTCATCTATAATCTCTGCTTCATGCTGGAGGAGGCAAGTTGTGGGTCAGTGCTCTTTAGTAACTCAGTTTGCAGGGGCAGACAGTGGTCTTTTTATTCTCAAGCCAGGTAGGAGACAGTCCCTTTGAGCCTGGCTTTCTGTGACACAGTTCATCCTCTGGGAAAGGAGGTGCTTGGATCCCTAACGCACTCAGTCTCCCATCTACATTCAGACCGTCTTGAGTCTCCTGACTGACAAGCAAGAATCAAACTGACTTGAGAAGTTGTCCAACAGGGCTACAAATTATCTTCACTATCTTTTCCTGACCATCCACCTTATTCCTGTGGGAACCTTTTATGAATTAAATTATCTCAGGAATTACTGTCTCTGGAAGTGGAAATAACAGGAGGTGTATTATGATGCAGACACACACAGATATTATCTATAACATTGGCAGGCTAAGTCAAGGTTTTCTTTCTTTAAAGCATAGAGGGGGATGGATGTGTAATCCCATTCTGTCAAAAATGCTGAAGATTTTCATATATCACTGAGTTTCAAAATAAATTACGTGCATAGTAGTGCTACATTAAACCAACATCCAGCACTGAAATGTTTCTTCACCGAGTTGCGATGCTTTTTTATCTCTTGAAATAAGAAACACATTTAACTCGGTTTCTATGATCATCCTGAAAATAATACTCTCTTGTTTTGGCATAAAGTAGAAACATGCATTTTTAATCAAGAAGTATGCTTTTCATTGAGAGAGGGGAGAGGCGGCACCCTGTGCTGACTTTCAAGCGGTTTTGTAGAGTTGCGGAGGGCCGACATGGCCCGCTTCATCCACAGCTCAGCATACTCACCACTGACATCAGGGCTGGCGGGCTGGCTTCAGATGAATATTATGGAGTGAGGTTTCACTCATTTCTGTCAAGCCTCTTCTCCCACCTCAGGATGAAAAAGAAGAAATGGCATTTCTTTTAAGCTTGGATGCCATGTTCAGACTTACCCCACAGGCTTTATTTTTGACTTTTACCTCCTGCACTGCTAATGGGAGACTGCCAACAGTGTTGACTCTCTCTCCTACCCCATCAAATTTTCTTTTTTAGCTAAATATGTACAGAAAGTTTTGTCGAAACGTGCCAAGTCCCAGCTCGGTATTCCCTGATACTACACAAAGTGAGTTGCAATAAATATAGCATTGAAAATCTGAAATTACTGAATGCACCCATTTCTGTAGTTAAATACCATGAGAGACATAAGGGAATTTACAGTATGCTTTAAAGGAGGGAAAAACACCTCCTCCCAGTCTAATAAAATTTGGTAGCTCGGGGTCACTTCCTAATAGGTGCTATTTCCTCTATTTTAATAAAGGTATTTTAACACCTGAATTCTATGCCAGATAGCATTGTCATTTTTTCCACTGACTGGCTCAACTAAATGCTGGTGGGGGCCAGACACTCTTCAAACACTGCTGCTGAATGCCAAACACAACGAACATGCATATGGAAGCAGCCAGAGAAACAGCACCCTCACCCTAATTATAGCCAAGGGCTAGCAGTCCGGAGAGCTCACAGGAACTTCTGGGGTGGATGGGGGTCAGGAAGCTCCTCGACCACGGATCCCTGAATTGGCAGCTATCCTTTCCCACCCCATCAACACACAGTCATTTTTTTGCCTGCCAAATCCTTGTCCAACCCCAATTCGAATCTATTTATACTCTCCTTTCCTATTTCTGGGCTCAGATGTTAGCCCATACGGTGTGTTGACCGGCACTAAATGTTACTGTGAGAGACCAGCGTTTGCCAGCTTCCTTAGTTGCTGACAGCAGGGACACAAAAGTTCTGAATATCTGGAAAGACCTTAATCTTCCTAGCATAATTCCAGCCTGGATGTGGTGGTCGTGAGGTACAGCTCAAAAGTACTAATTCTCCTGAAGTCGAAGAATTCAGCAGAGTTGGTGCCAGCTGGGCTTCTTCGGCAGCAATGAGGGGTCCCCACAGTGGTTCTCAAGATGGAGGGTATATGAGAATCACCTGGGGAATGTGTCAGGCATGGAGGTTTGGGGCCCATCTGCAGAAATTCACATTTTGTTGAAGAAGGCCAGGCCCAGGATTCTGTTTCCAGTAAACACTGCAGGCGATTGTGGTGCAGTTGTTCTGGGGTCCCCACTGTAAGAAGCAAATCGTGGGTCTATACTGCTCTCCCCCAAAGCACCAGCCATGTGTCAAGAGTGAGGGGATTAGCAACCTGATTTAAACACTTCAGTGTTGGAGTGCTGCTTTAATTCAGATTTATTTCAAGCTTTGGAACACTGAACTTTGTTGTAGAGGCTTTATTTAAAATTCTGAGGTAGAATAACCTTCTTTTCTGAGTTCAATTTTAACAAGGAATGCTATTTGAAGACTGTGGTCCTCGGTTTGTGAGGTCTGAGCATAAAAAGAAAATAAAACCCTACAAGTTGGACCTTCTTATGTAAAACTAGACCTCATTCTTTTTAAGAGGTGTGACCTCGGATCATTAAAATTTTTCTGAAGAGAAGAAATCTGGGATAGATAGCTTTCCTGATAAAATGTGCCGTAGAAATTGTAAGCAGCTTATATAGTGCCCCATCCTTTATGCTGTTTTAAGGGAGTACTTAAATGAAAAGGAATGTTTTAAAGTTAACTCAGCTGAATTCTGTGTAGAACAGAGTAAGCAATCCCCAGGGTGTGTAGCTTTTGATGTGTTCTCTTACTTCACTATTTATGGATAACTTAAGAAAACATTGCCACCTTCCCTTTCTGGGAGAGTGGGGTAGGTGGGCAGTTCTGTGCTGTGCAACTGCAAGACAAAAGACATAGCACATTTGAATAAGAAGAAAATAAGCAAGTTTTATTCATACGGTGGTGTTAAGGAAAGTGAGTTCTTTGTTCCAGTTGTCAGTTTGGGAGTTTGGGTTTTCAGTGTAGAAAAGCACCAAAGTAAACACTTTAAAGAAGAAGGTAAATGTCCTTTGGAGTGAGGGGAAGATATGTGAGGATGTGAGGAAGGCAAACAGAAAAGAGTTACTAAAGAAAAGCTTGTTTGGATTAACAGTTAAACCTAATGGCTGCTTTAGGAACTTTGGTGAAGATGAAAGACTGAGTAGCATTTAGTGAAATAAGTTTCTTTCAGAGAAAATAAGCATCAATATTAGTGAGGATTCAAATTCACATGATATGAATTTTTTTGGGCGGGTTGCAAAATGCTAGAAAGCTCTTAAGCAATCTGACAATACAGGAAAAAGGCTTTTCAAGAGAAACAATACTCAAGTGCCTATACCATTCCATAACTGTTTATGCAGTACAGTTCCCTTGTCTTATGCTTACATACTCATTGAATGTACCAGACAATGGAAGGTACCCATCTATCAGTGCACATATTTAGTACCTTGTCTGATGGAATTTGGTCAGAGACTAAGGTGCCTCTGGGTAAAGAAAGTTGTGAGATGAAACAATAGCACATTAACAACACAAATCTTGTACCTTTCCTTAGCATATAGTAACATTGACTGGACTCATAAAACCGAAGACTTCTAAATATGCTTATGAACAGAAATGCCACCCACTCCCCATTCTGGGCTGTGGAAAGAAATGAAAATAATGATCTCCAGACTTCTTAGTAGTCTCTAAGAAATATTTTGGGGTGATACACTGTGAAGGTGTTAAGTTTCTTATACTTGATTATAATCCAGAACCAAATACATTTCCTTCATTCAGTGTTAGTCCATACCAAAGGCAACACGCATGTAACTGCTAATAGGGTATATCCAACAATTTTTGGTGTCAAGGAACTTTCCATTTGCAAAGGTAGTTTATGAAGTCGGCAGTTCCTGGTCATTGCTGTGATGCGTGTGGCACCTGATGATGTGCGGAGTAGTCAGAATAATGAGCCGGCTCTGCAACTTACTTTGACAGAGCTCTGCTGTAGGCCATCACAGATATATCAAATATTTAAAGATGCCCATTTTCTCCTCCATTTAGTGTGTATTATAAGATAGTTGGATACTCTACTAAAAGCATATCTCTCTGCCTTCATAAAGAGTTCTGGAAAGAAAGCAAAAGACATTTAAAGCATCAAAGAGGCTGATGAATAGGGATGCCAGGATATTCAAATACATTTAGAGACAGTATTGTCAAGCTTGTTTTCTGAGCCATGATACTAAAGATAGTAGGAGCCAGCAAAGAAAAGAACTCTGTAGAAATGCAAATCTCTTCAATGTTGAATCTATTAATCCATTGCACACTTTCTTCTGAATCATACTTACTCAGATGTACAGGCAACAAAAAGTATTTAGAATATTTGCATAATTTCAAACACCCAGTTCATAAATTATTTATTGGTTGTGGTCAAATGAATGTTAGCTATTTCATAATTATCTTTTGTGTAAAAGGTTGCATGGTTTACAAAAATATTTCAATGGCAATTGAATATCTGTAGCTTGCTTAAACAGTGCAAAAAATAAATGGTACTTAATTATGTAGCACTGATGTACATTTTTCTCATGTTCAAAATTTCTAAGAAAAATTATACTTAATTTGTAGATTTATTTTAAATGAACATCAGATATTTACAGTTAAAAAAAAATCAAGGTTTAAAAAAAAATCATGGCTACATTCTAGGATTTAGCCAAAGCATTGACAAATAACATGACAATTTGTGATATAAATCAAGTAATCTGACAAGTATATGTCTTAGAACTTAGAGTTACAAAGTCATAAGACCTTAGAACAAGAGGCAGCTTCAAAGAATCATTAAGTTGAACATTTCACTTTGATGGTTGAGAAAATCATGGCACATAGAACTTCATTTCCTTACTCGGGAATAAAAAGACAGAATCCTTGTCCAAACCATTTTCTCCAACACCACATCAGCTGCACCGTTTGAGCAATTGTATTCCTTTTCATGTGTAGCTTCAGGGGTGTTGTTCCCCAGACATGGCTTCTTGGGTAGCAAAGGCTTGTAAACTAAAAATGACAAGCTATCAGTTCCATACACACATGATAGACATATAATGGTAAAACAGGAACAGAGAAAATGTAGTAGAGGCTCCTGTTCAAAAAGGGGAGGAATTGAAGGCACATAGTAGTTGTCCATAACAATCCTATAACCTTTTTGGGCATAGGTCCTCAATCCCCTTTGTTCTGGGTTCCGGGGCTTTCCTTGACCTAGGAGCCAGTGCTTCTTGGAAATTGTTTTCCAGTTGTTCGTGGCTGCACACAAGGCTTTAGTCTCTCAGTGCTTGACTTTGCTCTCCGATTTATCCTTCTTTTCCCATAAGAAATAGCGTATGTTTGCAGCTAAGTAAACTTCCCAGTCTGTTTTCAGCCTGCAAAGTTGGGAACGTCTTTTAATTTGAACTATTTCTGTGTTCAGTTGATTCAACTCCTTTAAGCAACTTATGGGTTTTCTATATATCAAATTATAATTTACTCCATTAGATGAAAACCTCATTCATAAATCTCTTCCAGACCAGTCCCTCTCTATTTGAGGCTGTCTGCTGTGGAACAATGCCCTGAAAATTCTTTTAAGCCATTTTATGCAGCTGACAGGGCAGATAAATCTTTTAAGCCTTAACAAAGAGTATTATACCTTCATCTTTGATTTGATCTTATTTTTGGTAGCACTCTGGATTTTACCTTTGCTTTGAGATCATTTTTTATTTGAGTTTTTTCTTCTTTTCTTCTTTTTCTTTTCTCTTCTGTTCTCTTTCTTTTCTTTTCGTGGCCTGGAAAGGCTGAAAATAAGGAGTTTCATTTTTCACACGTGAAATATCCTCTCTAAATTTTGCTTGGAAATTAACCAATTCTATCTTTAGATCATCCTCCTTTGCAATACCTTATCCTAAGAGGGTGAAAGGAATCACCTGACATGTTCAACATGCTGTACAAAGAGATATCCATAAGTTCCTCCAGTGTATTTTCTCTCTTTAAAGTTATCACAGGCAAAAGTCTCATTTCCTTTTCCATGAGGGGGTGCCTGGCTGGCTCAGTGAGAATATGTGACTCTTGATCTTGGGGTTTTAAGTTCAAGCCCCGAGTTTGGTATAGAGCTTACTTAAAAACAAACAAACAAAATTCTTAAAAGAACAGGTTTTTAAAAAAAGTTCCTCTTTCTCGAACCTTCAATTGTACTTTCTTCCTGCTTTTTCTGCTCTACTAACAGTCAGTTTGGCACCTTTCAGGTCTCAGCTCATTTCTGGTTCCTGAGGTCTGTGCCATAAATTTTAGGTTTGTTGTGTACAATTCTATTTCTGGCATCAATATCTGTATCATCTCCAAAACAAACTACCCTCATTAAGCAGCTTAAACAGCAATGCTTTTTTATTTTTCATGATTTTATGGGTAGTTCTTTTGCTTCATGCAGTTATAACTGAGTTCCTTAAGCATTTGCTTTAAGATGAGATCCCAGTTAATGTCAGACAAATCTAAGATATCTAGGGTTTGTCATTTAGTATGTTAGCCTAAGTTTCTTTATGGTATATTGTCAGTATGGTTCCTGCTTTTTATTGGGTTGAGTTCAAAAAAGAATATACTCCAGTGTATAAATGTTTACCAGGCTTCTGCTTGCATCATAGCTGGCAGTGTCGCATTGCTTAAAGCTAGTGGCAGAGCCATCACATAGGAGTATTGATCACCTGGGAGCATGATTCAACCTATGATAGGTGTTGAGAAAGAAGTGATGAGTATTTGCCAATCAGTAATCTCATTCACCACGATTTCCAAATTGTCTTGGATTTTTTTTTTCTCATTTCTCTTGCCATGTATATTTTGATTATTTTAAGGTCTATTATCACTTTTTGGTGGAGCTGATTCAGGCTACCTTATCAAAGAAGACTAAATTTTTATGATAATAAACCACCAGTCTGTGCTCAGGGCTAAGAAATCTTAGTTAATCCCCTCCTTTCCTACAGAAATAGACTAAAGCGTATCATTGCTTAATTACTTTTTGATTGAGACTGGATTAAAAAAAATTAACAACAAAGCTTGTAGAAAGTACTTGTTTGAAAAATAACTTCATTCTTTCACTGGCAGACATCTTTGGTCTCCCTTGTCATTTCCCCTTAGCCCCCTGCACTCGTAGTCCCATTTGCATTGCATGGTTCCTTTGAGCCCAGATTTCTCTCTGAAAGGTGGTGTCCCATCTCAGGCATGTGCTGGGTACCTTTCAGCTTTTATCCTGTGGGCTTTCTCTGAGCTATGGCTTGAAATGAGCACTGCTGAGAAGTGTGGGTTATTTAAGTATGGGATATTTATTGGCATCATCCCAATAAAAGGAACTGGTAGCTCCTTCAGGTGGTTAGTGTTAGAAGTCCCAGCACAATTGAGCCCTGATAGATGCACAAACAATAATAAGTTCTTTAACATTTGCATTTTTACTTCCCTGCCTCTTCCCTCACTCCCTCACTATTGCTGCCTGGGCTGGCTTTCCAGTTAAACTACATGCTCTCACATCCTTTTCTGCGGCTCAGTTTTCAGTGCAACCAAGTCAAGACACCAATTTTCTTTTCTTTTTTTTTTT
>PITA01014239.1:0-54329 GCA_004023965.1 Spilogale gracilis
TGATTCCAGGAGGAGTGGGCCACAGCCCCAGTTCTTCCACAGCCTCGCCCAAATTTGTCATTTCCCACTTGTCTGGTCTTTCCTGGGCCTAGAGGGGCCATCGTACTGGGGGAGGGGGGGAGTGTTAGCTCATGGTGACTTTTCTTTTCCTTTTTCTAAAGAGGGAGGGGGGAGCGGCTGAGGCAGAGAGAGAGCACGGCGGGGGGGAGAAGCTTAAGCAGGCTCCATGCCCAGCACAGAGCCCACCGTGGAACCTGACTTGGGACTGGGTCTCACAGCCCTGAGATCCTGCCTGACCTGAGCTGAGGTCCAGAGTCCAAACGTTTAACTGACTGAGCCATCCAGGCGCCCCTCCTCGTGCTTTTGATTGGCATGTCTCTAATGACCAAAGATGTTGAGTGGCTTTTCCTGGGCCTCTTAGCCACTTTTCCCAATACCATTTGTTGAAGATATTGCCTTTTTCCCATTGGATAGTCTTTCTTGTTTTTTAAAAGATTCATTATCCATATAGTTGTGGGTTTATTTCTGGCTTTTCTGTTCTCTTCCATTTATCTCTGTGTCTATTTTTGTGCCAGTACTACAAGTTTGTAATTTAACTTGAAGTCTGAAATTGTGATGTGTCCAGGTTTTCTTTCTTTTTACAAGGTTGTATTGACTATTCAGGCTCTTTTTTGGTCCATACAGATTTTAGTATTGTTTGTTCAACAGTATCAAAATGCTGTTGATATTTTGATAGGGATTGCATTAAGTGTGTAGATTGCTTTGAGTAATATAGTTTTTATTTTAACAATATCTGTTCTTCCAATTCATGAACACAGAATGTTTTCCATTTGTGTCATCTTCAAATTTTGGTCAGTGTTTTATAGTTTTCAGAGTACAGGTCTATTGCCTCTTTGATTAAGTTTATTCCTACGCACTTTATCTTTTTGGTACAATTATAAATGGAATTGATTCCTTGATTTCTCTTTCTGCTGATTCATTATTGGTGTATAGAAATGCAACAGATTTATGCTGTGGTTCAATCACAGAATGTATTTTGAAGTTTCCCTTCCATTTATATGTCTTGTATTCTGTAAATTTACTAAATTCGTGTATCAGTTCTAGCAATTTTTGGTTTGAGTATTTCAGGTTTTTCTATATAGAGTATCATGTCATCTGAAAAGAGTGAAAGTTTGACTTCTTCATAGCCAATTTTGATGCCTTTTATTTCTTTTTGTTCTCTGATTGCTGTGGCTAGGTCTTTTAGTACTACGTTAAATAGCAATGGTTAGAGTGGGCATCCCTTTTTCCTGATCATAGGGGAAAAATTCTCAGTTTTTCCCCATTGATAATGATATTTGCTATGGTTGTTTCATATATGGCCTTCATTATTAATAGGTATGTTCCTTTTAAACCTACTTAGTTGAGGATTTTTATCATGAATGGATGTTTTACTTTGTCAAATGCTTTTTCTGCATCTGTTGAAAGGATTATATGGTTCTTATCCTTTCTTTTATACATGTGATATATCACATTGGTTGGTGAATATTGAACTACACTTGTAGCCCAGGAATAAATTCCACTTTATTGTGGTAATGATTCTTTTAATGCATCTAATGGATTCCATTTTTTTTAGTATCTTATTTAGAATTTTTGCATCATGTTCATCTGGGACATTGACCCCGAGTTCTCTCTTTTTTTTTGTAGAGTCCTATCTGGTTTTGGTATCAGGGTAATGCTGGCCTCACAGAATGCATTTTGAAGTTTCCCTTCCATTTATATGTTTTGGAATAGTTAGAGAAGAATGGGTATTAATGCTTCTTTAAGTGTTTGGTAGAATTCCCCCATGTAGCCATCTAGTCCTGGACTTTTCTTTGTTGGGAGATTTCTTATTACTGATTCAGTTTCTTACCTTGTTATGAGTCTGTTCAAGTTTTCCTATTTTCTCCTGTTTCAGTTGTTAATTAATATGTTTCTAGGAATTTCTTTCAAGTTGTCCAATTTCTTGGCATATGATTTTTCATAATACTCTTTTATAGTTGTTTGTATTCTTGTGGTGTTGGTTACTCTTTTTTTTTTTGGTCTCTCATTTGTGATTTTCTGTATTTGGGCCCTTTCTCTTTTCTTTTTGATAATTTTGTCTAGGGGATTATCAATTTTATTAATTTTTTCAAAGAGAAGCTCCTGGCTTGACTATTCTATTGCTTTTTTAGTTTCTATATCATTTATTTCTGCTCTAATTTTATTATTTCTCTTCTGCCGGCTTTGGACGTGGTTTGTTCTTTTCTAGCTCCTTTAGGTATATGGTTAAGTTGTTTATCTCAAAATTATTTTTTAATATTTATTTATTTATTTTTATCGTTACTTAATTTTTTTTTCAGTGTTCCAAGATTCATTGCCCATTCCCCACACCCAGTACTCCATGCAATAGGTGCCCTCAGTGCCCACCACGAGGCTCTTCCATCTCCCTACCCCCTTCCCTCCAGGTCCCTCAGTTTGTTTCTGTGTCCAAAGTCTCTCTTGTTTTGTTTCTCTCCCTGAATTACCCTAATTCCCATTTCCTTTCCTTCTACTACTGTCCTCTATATTACCCTGCATGTACCGCACGTAAGTGAAACCATGTGGTACTTGACTTTCTCTACTTGGCTTATTTCACTCAGCATAATCTCTACCAATCCAGTCCATGTTGCTACAAAAGTTGGATATTCATCCTTTCTGATGGAGGCGTAGTATTCCATAGTATATATGGACCACATCTTTTTTATCCACTAGTCTGTTGATTGGTACCTTGGCTCTTTCCACAGTTTGGCGATTGTGACCATTGCTGCAGTGAACATTGGCGTACATATGGCTCTTCTTTTCACTACATCTGTATCGTTGGGGTAAATGCCCAGTAGTGTGATTGCATGGTCATAGGGTAGTTCTATTTTTAATTTTTTAAGGAATCTCCACACTGTTTTCCAAAGCAGCTGCACCAACTTGCATTCCCACCAAGAGTGTAAGAGAGTTCCCCTTTCTCCGCAGCCTCTCCAACACTTGTTGTTTCCTGACTTGTTAATTTTTCCCATTCTGACTGGTGTAAGCTGGTATCTCAGTGTGGTTTTTGATTTGAATTTCCCTGATAGCTAGTGATGCTGAACATTTTTTCATGTGTCTATTAGCCATTTGTATATCTTCTATGGAGAAGTGCTTCTTCATGTCTCTTGCCCATTTTTTGATGTGTTCATCTTTTTGGATGTTGAGTTTGAGTAGTTCTTTATAGATCTTGTATACCAGCCCTTTTTCTGTAGTGTCATTTGCAAATATCTTCTCCCATTATGTGGGTTGCTTCTTTGTTTTGTTGACTCTTTCCTTTGCTGTACAGAAGCTTTTTATTTTGATGAAGTCCCAGAAGTTCACTTTCACTTTTGTCTCCTTTGCCTTTGGAGATGTGTCTTGAAAGAAGTTGCTGTGGCCGATGTCAAAGAGGTTACTGCCTATGTTCTTTTCCAGGATTTTGATGGATTCCTGCCTCACATTGAGGTCTTTCATCCATTTCAAGTTTGACTTTGTGTGTGGTGTAAGAGAATGGTCTAGTTTCATTCTTCTATATGCAGCTGTCCAATTTTCCCAGCACCATTTATTGAAGAGACTGTCTTTTTTCCACTGGATATTTTTCCCTGCTTTGTCAAAGATGATTTGCCCATAGATTTGTGGGTCCATATCTGGACTCTCTACTCTGTTCCTTTGGTCTATTTCTCTGTTTTTGTGCCAGTACCATGCTATCTTGGTAATCACAGCTTTGTAATAAAGCCTGAAGTCAGGTAACAAGATGCCCCAGGCTTTGTTTTTCTTCTTCAGCAATTCCTTAGCGATTCGGGGTCTTTTTTGGTTCCATATAAATTTTAGGATTGTTTGTTCCAACGCTTTGAAGAATGTTGGTGGAATTTTGTTGGGAATGGCATTGAAAGTATAGATTTCTCTGGGCAGTATAGACATTTTGACAATGTTTATTCTTCTGATCCATGAGCATGGAATGGTCTTCCATCTTTTTGTGTCTTCTTCAATTTCTTTCATGAGTGTTCTGTAGTTCCTCGAGTACAGATCCTTGACTTCTTTGCTTAGGTTTATTCCTAAGTATCTTATGGTTTTTGGTGCTATAGTAAACAGAATCGATTCTCTGATTTCCCTTTCTATTTTTTCACTGATAGTGTATAAGAATGCAACTGATTTCTGTGCGTTGATTTTGTATCCTGCCACATTACCGAATTGTTGTATGAGTTCTAGTAGTTTGGGGGTAGAGTCTTTTGGGTTTTCCACATAGAGTATCATGTCATCTGCAAAGAGAGAGAGTTTGACTTCTTCTTTGCCAAGCTGGATACCTTTTATTTCTTTCTGTTGTCTGATTGCTGTTGCTAGGACTTCTAACACTATGTTGAACAGTAGTGGTGAGAGTGGGCATCCTTGCCTTGTTCCTGATCTCAGAGGAAAGGCTTTCAGTTTTTCCCTGTTGAGAATGATATTCGCTGTGGGTTTTTCGTAGATAGATTTTATGAGGTTGAGAAATGTTCCCTCTATCCCTATACTTTGAAGAGTTTTGATCAGGAACAGGTGTTGTATTTTGTCAAATGTCTTTTCTGCATCAATTGAGAGGACCATGTGTTTCTTCTCTCTTATCTTATTGATTTGTTCTATCACGTTGATTGTTTTGCGAGTGTTGAACCACCCTTGCATCCCTGGGATAAAACCCACCTGGTCATGGTGGATAATCTTTTTAATGTATTGTTGGATCCTGTTAGCAAGGATCTTGTTGAGAATCTTGGCATCCATATTCATCAGAGATATTGGTATGAAGTTCTCCTTTTCAATGGGGTCTTTGTCTCATTTGGGGATTCGAGTAATGCTGGCTTCATAGAATGAGTCTAGAAGTTTTCCTTCTGTTTCTATTTATTGAAAGAGCTTCAGGAGAATAGGTGTTATTTCTTCTTTGAATGTTTGGTAGAATTCCCCATGGAATCCATCTGGTCCTGGACTCTTTTTTTGGGGGGGGGGTTTGATCACTGCTTCAATCTCATTACTAGATATAGGTCTATTCAGATTATCAATGCCTTCCTGTTTCAGTCTTGGAAGTTTATAGGTTTCTAGGAATGTATCCATCTCTTCTAGGTTGTTAAACTTATTGGCATATAATTGTTGATAGTAATTTCTGATGATTGTTTCTGTTTCCTTGGTGTTAGTCCTGATCTATCCCCTTTCATTCATAATTTTATTAATTTGGGCCTTCTCCCTTTTCTTTTGGATTTTTTTGGCCAATGGTTTATCGATCTTATTGATTCTTTCAAATAACCAGCTTCTAGTTTTGTTGATGTGTTGTACTGTATCTCTAGTTTCTGATTCATTCATCTCTGCTCTAATCCTAATTATTTCTCATCTTGTGTGGGGGTTGGTTTAATTTTTTATCGATTTTACAGTTCTTTAAGGTGTAATGAGAGTTGGTGTATTTGGGATTTTTCAATTTTTTTGAGTGAGGCTTGGATGGCTATGTATTTCCCCCTTGGGACTGCCTTTGCTGTATCCCATAAGCTTTGGATTGATGTATCTTCACTCTCATTGGTTTCTATGAAGTGTTTCAGTTCTTCTTTGATTTCCTGGTTGATCCCCAGATTTTTTCACAGGATAGTCTTTAGCTTCCAAGTGTTTGATTTTCTTCTGAACTTTTTATGGTGGTTGAGTTCCAGTTTCACGGCATTGTGGTCAGAGAATATGCAGGGAATAATCTCAATCTTCTGGTATCAGTTGAGCCCTGATTTGTGACCTAGTACGTGGTCTATTCTGGAGAAAGTTCCATGTGCACTCGAGAAGAATGAGCATTCTGCTGTTTTAGGGTGGAATGTTCTGAATATATCTATGAGATCCATCTGTCTAATGTGTCATTTAAGGCTCTTGTTTCTTTGTTGATTTGCTGTTTAGATGATCTGTCCATTGCTGACAGTGGTGTGTTGAGATCTCCTGCAATTAATGTATTTGTATCAATATGGCTATTTTGCTAAACAGTTGGGTTATGTAGTTGGCTGCTCCCATGTTGGGGGCATAAATATTTGCAATTGTTAGATCTTCTTGGTGTATAGACCCTTTGAGAATGATGTAGTGTCCTTCTGTGTCTGTGACTACAGTCTTTAGATTAAAATCCAATTTGTCTGATATGAGAATCGCTACCCTGGCTTTCTTTTGGGATCCATTGGCATGAAAGATGGTCCTCCATCCCCTCACTTTCAATCTAGAAGTATCTTTAGATTCAAAATGTGTCTCTTATAAACAGCATATGGATGGGTCCTGTCGTTTTATCTAGTCTGCAACCCTGTGCCTTTTTATTGGAGCATTTAGGCCATTCACATTGAGAGTGATTATTGATAGATACGTTTGTATTGACATCATGTTGCCTGTGAAGTTCATGTTTCTATAGATTCCCTCTGTAAATTTCTGTTCTGTCACTCTTGTGTTCATTCCTCTTTTATAGAACCCCTCTTAGTATTTCTTGTAGTGCTGGCTTGGTGGTTGCATAATCTTTTAGACCTTGGCTGTCCTGGAAGCTCTTTATTTCTCCTTCCATTCTGAAAGTCAACCTTGCTGGGTACATTATCCTTGGTTGCATATTTTTGTCATGTAATTTCCTAAATATGTCTTATCATCCCTTTCTGGCTTGCCAGGTTTCTGTGTATAGGTCTGACATTATTTGATGGTCCTCCCTCTATACATAAGAGATCACTTCCCCCTAGCTGCTCTTAAGACATATTATTTTTTTTCTAAAGATTTTATTTATTTGACAGAGAGAAACACAGCCATAGAGGGAACACAAGCAGGGGGAATGAGAGAGGGAGAAGCAGGCCTCCTGCCGAACAGGGAGCCCAATGTGGGGCTCAATCCCGGGTCTCTGGGATCATGACCTGAGCTGAAGGCAGTCGCTCAACCAACTGAGCCACCCAGGCGCCCCTTCTTAGGTTTTATGATTCACAAATTTCACAATTATGTGCCTGGAGGTTTTTCTGGCCTCATTGATCTTGGGGGGTGTCCTCTCTGCCTCTAGGACATGAACATTAGTTTCATTCCCCAGATTAGGGAAATTTTCATCCATGATTTGTTCAACTATATCTTCTAGGCTTCTCTCTCTCTCAGCTCCTTTGGGGATTCCAATAATTCTAATATTGGAGCGTTTCATGGCATTATTTATTTCCCTTATTCTATTTTCATGGGATTTTAGCTGTTTGCTCCAAGACTTCTCTTGCCCCTCCTTCTTAATCCATCTGTCTTCTAAATCACTGATACGATCTTCAGCTTCACTTGCTCTAGCTGTTAGTGTATTTAAATTAGATTACATCTCATCTATAGCCTTTCTGACCTCAGCTTTCACTTCTGTTATTAGGGCTTCCATTTTGAGACTAATGTTTTTTCCAAATTAGCCATTCCTTGGACAATTGCTGCCCTGAATTCCATCTATGTCATATTGTTTATGTTCATTTCCAGTAATTCTGTGACCGGGGTGGCAGTCTCTGGGTTCTTCTGTTGGTTGTTCCTCCTCTGAGTCATTGTGGTGAGGAGTGGTTGAGGGGGTGTATAGCTAAATATATCAGCCACTATCCAGGTGAATTTGTCGCTGGAAGGTTTTGGAGCAATCAGAATTCCCCATGGAAAAGGAAGACGAAAGAAAAAAGAGAAAGAGAGAAAGGAAGCAAGAAAAGAAACCCCTGCCATAGTGGGGCCCATTGGTAGGATTTATGTGGTACAAAACTACTACAGGGTAAGGAAAAAGGCCATCAAGAGTAAATGAAGAGATCAAAAAGCTAAACCCAATCTGAATGACCCCCAAGACCAGTAATTTATATAATACAAAGGCAAAAACAATTACATAGAAACACTGACAGACTAGGGTGGGAAGGTGAGGGCAGACACTCCTTGTGGGCAAGGAATGTGTTTCAGATCCTCCCGAGTGTGTCTTGTTATTATTGTTGGAGGAGCCCACTTTCTAAAGATATAGGGAGATTAGAACTGGTTGTTTATAGGTGTAGTATTGAATAGGGATGCAGGATTACCTTGAAGCTTATAACTATATGTATATTTAAAAGAAAAATAAAGGAAAGAAGAGAGAAGAAAGGGAAAAGACAGATAAAACAAACAAGCAAGGAAGAGGCAACAACAACAACAACAACAACATAAAATACAGGAATGTGTTTGAAAAAATTTCAAGGTAAAAAGTTATTATGGAGTGTTGTATTAAGTATCATGTTGTGATAAAAAAGTGGGTTAAAAATTAAAAGAACAAAAACCATGAGAATGCATTTTTAAGTTTAAAATGGAAACTTTAAAAGTAAAAATAGAAAAAAGTTAAAAAGCAAATAAGGTGGAAAACTGTATCAATAAAGTGGAGGTCTTTTGGTACTTGTAGTCAGTACCAGGAGTTTAATAAATTACCTTTCCCCCGATGTTGGGGTTTTACAGTTTGGATGTTGTCCTCCTGAGCTTCTGGCTTGCTTTCTGGGGGCGGGGCCTGCCGCGCAGTTTCAGTCCCTTCACCCTGGGCTGCCGCTCTCCGCCCCCTTGCTAGAGGCTGGTCTCCATGGTAACCAGGTTGTCAGGGTTCAGTTCTCTGGGAGGGGGGGTTGTTCTTTTACGGCCTTTTGCAGCTGCTGAGGAAGTCAGGTCGGAGCAAGATGTCTGTGCCCAGACCTTCTTCCCAGAGAGAGCCCCTAATTAGCAACCCTCTGGACGATGGGGGGCCCACACAGCCTCTCCCTTGGCACCTGTCACAGCGGGGTGGGCGCAGATCCGGGTTTGATTCCTGTCCAAAGCCCCCGCCTGTCGTTTCACTCCCGCGCCACGGAAACTGCAACCGATTTTGGGTTGCATGACCCTGTCTGTGCCCGGGGGCCTGTGTGACCCCCACGCAGGAGGGACTGAGGTTCTGCGGCCCCGCATGTCACACTCAAGTCTGCAAAATCACCTTCCCTGGGGGGTCCGCACCTGGCCCACGGGGTGGAGAGAAGCGGGAGAGAAAAGCAGCGGCAGAACCCGGGGGAAAAAAAGCAGCAGAAAAATAGACTCCGCGCCACGGGCTCTGCTGCGTTCCTGGCTCTGCCTCGCCCCGAATCAGACCGTAATCTGCTGTTGTTCCCTGAGCACAGAGCACTTTCGTGCTGGGGTATTGCCTTCCAGTGGGTCGTCTCTGCGGGCTTCCTCCCCCACGCCCCTTGTCTCTGGGGGTAGCCCTCCGATCGCTCGCACTGGACTCTACCTCTTTGTGGATGCTCCTTGTCCCCCGCGGTGATGCAGAGCGCGAAATATCACATTTCAGGCTGATTTCATGGGTGCTCACAGTGTTCCTGTAGTGTTTTTGCAGGAATTGAGCTCACTTCAGGGGACTCCCAAAATGCAGTCACCTGGCCTTCTGCCTTCTTCCAAAAGCCTCAAAATTCTTTTCCTTCTTAGCGTAGGCCTGTATTGCTATATACTTCCTTACAAGGATGACTTTTGCTGCATCTTAAAGCTTTTGGCTCTTGTGTTTTTATTATCATTTATTTCCATGTATTTTGAAATTTCTTCTTTGATTTTCTGGTTGACCTATTCATTTCTTAGTAGCATGTTGTTTAACCTGCATGTATTTGTGGTTTTTCCAAATGTTTTCTTGTGGGTGACTTCAAGTTTCATATTGTTGTGGTCAAAAATATGCTTGGTATGATCTCAGTCTTTTTGTATTCATTGAGGCCTGATTTGTGACACAGTGTGTGATCTATTCTGAAGAATGTCCCATGTGAGCTTGAAAAGAATGCATATTCTGCTGCTTTAGGATGGAATATTCCAATATATCTGTTAAATTCATCTGATTCAGTGTGTCATTCAGTTAGTTTTTCCTTGTTGATTTTCTGCTTAGCTGATCTGTCCATTGCTGTAAGTGGGATGTTAAAGTCCCCTACTATTATTGTATTATTATCAATGAGTTCCTTTAGGTTTGTTATTGTTTTATACATTTGGGTAATACTCCCGTATTGGGTGTATAAATATTTATAATTGTTAGATCTTTTTGTTGGATTGTCCCTTTTATTATGATAGAGTGCCCTTCTTTATCTCTTGTTATAGTCTTTGGTTTAAAGTGCAGTTTGATACAAATACCGCTACTCTGGCTTTCTTTTGACTGCATTCATGATAAATGTTTCTCCATCCCCTCACTTTCAATCTGCACTTGTCAGTCTAAAATGACTCTCTTCTTGGCAGCATATAGACAGGTCTTGTTTTTTTAATCCATTCTGACACCTTATGTCTTTTGATTGGAGCATTATTCCATTTACATTCAGAGTAATTTTGATAGATATGTATTTACTGTCATTTTATTACTTGTTTTGTCATTGTTTCTGGAGATTTTCTTTGATCCTTTCTTGTCTTTGTCACTTTTGGTCTCTCCTTTCCACTCAAAGCGTCCCCTATATATTTCTTGCAGGGCTGGTTTAGTGATCACAAACTCTTTAGTTTTTGTTTGTCTGGGAAACTCTTAATTTCTCTTCTTATGAATGATAGCCTTCCTGGCTAGAACTTCCTGGCTGAAGATTCTCCCATTCAGCATGTTGAATATACATGCCACTTTCTCTTGATCTGCCAAGTTTCTGTGATAAATCTCCTGCTAGCTTTATTTGTTTTTTCTTATAAGTGAACTTCTTTTGTCTTTCTGCTTTAAAATTTTTTTTCTTTATCACTAGATTTTCCACATTTAACTACAATATGCCTTGGTATTTGGTCTGCTTTTGTTGATTTTGATCAGAATTCTCTGTGCTTCCTGGATCTGGATGTCTGTTTCCTTCTGCAGATCAGGTAAATTTTCAGCTATTATTTCTTCAAGTAAATGTTCTGTCCCGTTTTCTTTCCTTCTTGTGGAACTCCTATAATATGCATGTTATTATGTTTGATGGAATTACTGAGTTCACTCATTCTACTCTTGTGTTCCATAATTCTTTTTTTCAGCGTCATTATTTTATCTTCCACATCTCTTACTCATTCCTCTACTTGTTCCATCCTTGTGTTCACTGCCTCAAGTATATTTCAAATCTTAGTTATTGTGCTTTTCATTTCTGATTTTTAACTCTTTTATCTATGTTGTAAGGGTCTCCATGAAGTCTTCCATTCTTTTCTTAAGAAAATCTTCTTATGGTTGTTGCTTTAAATTCTCCATCAGGCATGTTATTGATATGTATTTCACTTGGATCTCTGGCTGTGACCTTTTCTTGTTGTTTTTTGGGGATGAATTTCTCTGTCTTGGCATTTTGTCTAGGTCTTTGTCTTCTTGTCTGTGTTAGGAAATCCTATTATGTTTCCTGCTCTTGAGAGCAATGGCTTTATGAAGATGTCATATAGTGTACAGGGCTGGGTGCTTTAGGGAATGTCTCTGGTTTGTGCTGCATGCACTCTACTACTGTGCTTTGCCTGCCCTACCCCTCAGGCAGTCTTCTGCAGAGTTTCTCTTTGTCTGTAGTTGGCAGCGTTTGGACCTTGGCCAGAATGTGGTGAGTTTTAACTAGGAGTGTTCTGGTCTGTTTGTTAAATGAGACCTGATACCACTTCCACTAGAACTGAAGCCTTGCAGAACTCTGGTCAGGAGACATGGTGTGGGTGGAACTTTCTTCTGGTCTTTTGGGGAAGGGGCCACCATGCTAGGACAAGGCAAACTTGACCAAGAAGGGCAGTATCAGCAGAGGACAGGGGTGTGGGACCTGGTGTAAGCAGGTTAGGCAGCCTGTGTTGGCAGTGGCTCTGTTTTCATGCTGGAGGGTGGAGGCAATGGCACTAGCCAACTCCTTATTACCCAGAAAGTGTTCTCTGTGCCCACTGCTCTCAGGGATGCACTCCAAGAGTAACCCCCACCCACCCACCATGTGAACCAGGTGTTTTTCAGATTGCTGTTTTCATGCTATCTCCTTCTGGGTTGTTTGCCTGCCTTCTCTCCAGAAATATCACTGTGCCCTTTGGGCTCTAACCCAGCCTAGCCTGATGACTTTTAGATCTCCAGGCTCTGGGGACATGGTGTGGGCTGGGGTCTGCACTGGTCTAGGGGAAGATTTCACCATGCTGGGACAGAGGCAGGTTTGACCTAGAAGGATAGTTGTGCCAGAATGCAGGGGTGTGTAACCTGGAGCAAGCAGGCTAGGCAACCCATGCTGGGGCCAAGCTTATTTCTGCAGGTGGCTCTGCATTTATGCTGAGGGGTGGGGGAAAGAAATAGCACCAGCTCTCACCTTTGTCCCCAGAAACGTGTTTCCGTGAATGCTTCCTCTCAGGGACCAGGGACACTCTCCAAGAAGAACAAATAATCCCACTTCCCTGTGTGCCCCAGGTGTTCCTCAGATCACTGTTTCCATGCCATCTGCCTTCTTTCTGGGAGTAGGGCAGTGCTTTCAAGGCTCTATCTCAGCCAAGGCCACTAACCTTTAAAACTCATCTTTAAGCCCTACTGGTTGCAAGAATTCACAAAAATAAGTCCCTCTACTTTTCCTAGCCAATGGCTTTGGGGAAAGTATTCTCCTTGTGTGTTCCTCTGTGTGGTCCTCTCTCTTGCCTTTCTCCACAACCACAGCTCCCTTTCCACTGCAGCTTCTGCAATCTATTTCTCCTCCAAATCACATCTCCACACTTTCTACCTTCTGTAGTGTTTTCCCTCCCTTTAATTGTGGAGTTTATTCTCTCAGTCTTCATGTTAATTTCTGGGGCATTTAGAATGATTTGATAGTTATCTAGTTGTGTTTGAGGGATGAGAGAAACCTAGGTTACTTTTACTATGCTGCCATCTGAGTTCTCTCCTGCATTTTTTAAAAAAGATTTTATTTATTTGACAGAGAGAAACAGAGCGAGAGAGGGAACACAAGCAGGGGGAGTGAGAGAGGGAGAAGCAGGCTTCCCACCGAGCAGGGAGCCTGATGTGGGACTCGATCCCCGGTCTCCGGGATCATGACCTGAGCCGAAGGCAGTTGCCCAACCAACTGAGCCACCCAGGCGCCCCATCTCCTGCATTTTTAAAAAAGATTTTACTTATTTGACAGAAAGAAACACAGCTAGAGAGGAAACACAAGCAGGGGGAGTGAGAGAGGGAGAAGCAGGCTTCCTGCCGAGCAGGGAGCCCAATGCAGGGCTTGATCTGAGACTCCTGGATCATTACTTGAGCTGAAGGCAGATGATTAATGACTGAGCCACCCAGGCAGCCCTCTCCCCTGCATTTCTAATAATAAATACCTTCAACTAGATGGGTCTCCTCCTCCTCCTCCTACCTCACACTAGCATACTAAGCCTCACCATAGAATATTTCAGCTGGGTTCTTTTTGGAGACCCTTTACTGTCAATATCCTTAGATTTTGTTTTCTCTTGAGTCTGTCAAATGGCTCATGGAAGAATCTTCCAGCTGCTAGAATTTTAGAGTGTCAGGTGGAGAAGGATGGGATTTACGCTTTTAGAATGCGTATCTCTAATTAACTCTTCTGTTTTTAATATGAGATTCCAGCCCCTTGGCTCGCAGTCCAGAGTCCTCAGCATTTCAGAGAATAATACTCCAGACTTTTGTTAGGACAGGTAAGGGCCAGATCTTCAGCTTAGGTATCAAATGCAGGAGGGGGTTTGGAAATTCATAAACGGTTTTTAAACAAACATTATTTTGATGCCCACTACCCACCTCTACTTTCAGAGTCACCTATTTCTGCCTTTGAATATTCTTGTGGGTGGAGTGGAAAAGGGGATAATGAATGGGGCTGTTTTTTGACTTCTCCCACTAAGTGTTTAAGATTCTTGGTTTGTGGCCTTTCTGGATCTGCTAAGTCTATCGCTATTCATCCATCTGCTTTTCAGCATTCAGAATATAGTTGTCTCCTCCTCTCCTGTCCTTCCAGTCCCTTAAAATATCATTTCATAGTACTTTCACTGGGATTTTGGGAGATGGTGAAGTTACATGTGCAGGTATGTGTTCTACCTTAAGCAGACATCATGACAGGCATACATATCTGCCTACCTGCCTCATTTATCCTATCACCTTTGTTATCAAGCCACTCTCCCTAGAACACTCCAGACTCTTCCTGTCTCGTCAAGCTCTCAGATCCATCCTCTGACCTTCCTCTTTGATCCATTCTGCCCTTTCAGCCCTCAGCTCCTGCAGCACCTACTCAAACCAACTTCCTATCTATAAACCCTCAGGCTGTGCTTGAATGCTCTGCCAATATGTGTACATTTCATCACTTGTGTACTCTCCCTGACCCCTAGCATTTCCACATACTTTTCCAAGTCTGATTCTCATTTCTTTTCTTCTTCCAAGTAGAATGCCGATTTCTGTCAAATACACAGACTAGCCTTGTTACCTCCTATTTGCTCAAATGACATTGGTGACAAAAATAAACCACTACTGAGTATTTATTGGGTGCTGCTCACTGTGGTACACACTTCAAGCATACAGTGTCATTTCATTCTTCATCACAGCTTTAGCAGATAGATGTCATTTATAAGTCTTATTTTGAAGATGAAGAAACCTAAGCTCAAGGAAGGAAAGTGACTTCCCCAAATTCACTGGGTTAGTCAGAGGCAAAGATGGAATACAAGCCCAGTCTTGTCCAAGTCCATGGTCTTTCTGTGACAGTACACTGCCCCAGTCAAGGCATCAGAGAGGGATCTAAAAAGCAGAAATGAGAGGATATGGAGTACCTGAATTGGAGGGATTTGCCATCATCAATGGGACAAAGGATAGACCATAGAGAAAGGTGGGGCTAGCAGAGAAAAACCTTCACTAACATCATAGGTTCACATAGCATTGGCCCTGTGATCTTTACTTAGGTACAGGATAAATCTCCATGCTTATCTACCCATAAAAAAGTAGGTTAAAACTTCACTATGAAACTATATGATACACACCAACATGGGTTAGGATGATTTTCACAATTGTAAAAGATGCTTGATGATTTTCTCCAGAAAGGAAGATTGGTTTCCATTAATCAAGCTAAGACTTTATACTCTGAGTGGTCCAAAAGTACTGTGAGCAAAATGGAGGACAAAAGCTTAAAGCCAAGGGAAAAAAAAAAGAACTACAACCATATCTGCCAGGGTCTTTGGCCCTGCTGAGCTGTAGGCCTGACGAGGCCAGACATAACCTGACTTCACAACTAAGCCACCAGGTAGCTTTGTGAGTGGATCTCCAGTATGCCCAAGAGCTTCCTGGGGCAGTGATATGAATATGCCCTATAAAATGGTTTTGATCTTCACAACTGACATATTTTGCAAGAGTGGAAAGAAGGAAAAATGCAGAATGGATTGATTTCCTTCTATTATCAAGTTTCTACCTTTGGAAGAAGTAAAATTAGAGAATGTGAAAACCACTGTTTTTTTTAAAAAGTGGGGGAGTTTGGTGCATATTTATAAACTGTAAAACATCTAGATATTCTCATGGTTTTTTAAAAGATTTTATTGGAAGGAACTCAATAGTGTAGATGATGATTACTGTCTATGAATGGTCAGCTAGAATGTAAATATCATTGGAATAAAGACAAGGGGAAGAAATTAACATTTATTTTGGAATATGGCATTTTAATTAAAAGCACTGTCACTGTGGCCAAACTCTGTCAAACTCTGACACTTACTTAACCATATGACCTTGGCTAAACCACTTAATCTCTCATTGCCTCTATTTCTTCATTTATAATATAGGGGTAGGTTTGTTGTAGGGATTAAAAGCAGCTATAACGGGGCGCCTGGGTGGCTCAGTTGTTGAGCGACTGTCTTCGGCTCAGGTCATGATCCCGGAGTCCTGGGATTGAGGCCTGCATCAGACTCCCTGCTCAGCGGGAGGCCTGCTTCTCCCTCTCTCACTCCCCCTGCTTGTGTTCCCTCTCTGGCTGTGTTTCTCTCTGTTAAATAAATAAAATCTTAAAAAAAAAAGCAGCTATAATAGTGTCTGGCACACGGAAAGCACCATGAAAGAGTTATCCATTATCCTTGATTACCATTATGTGCTGCAAATATCTTATTTAATAATCACAAATTTGTTAGAAAAACCTATGGTATTTCTGTGACCCTCCTCATGAGAAAACTTAAGCTATGAGGTCAAACAAAATTACAGAGTGACAGAGCCTTTAGATGTTGCCCAGTCCAAGGCCACCGTTTTAAAATGAAGAAGAAAAAACTGAAAAACAAAGTGTAGCTTAAAATAGGGCCTAGAACTCAGGAATAAGGCTCTTCCTTCCAGTGGTTCTCAAATTTTGGCAGGCACCATAATCTCCTGGAGGGCTTGCTAAAACACAAACTGCTTGTTTCCAATCCCTCGGTTTCTGATTTAGCACGTCTGGTGGGGCTTGAGAATTTTCATTTCTAACAAGTGCTCAAATGCCGCTGCTGCTGGTGGACTGCTTTGGGAACCCACAACACACCACAGTTCGTACATCCTTTCTCCTTTTCATCATGGACTACACAGGTTGTCATTCACAAGCACTTGCACAGAAGTGGGAATCTCTGATGAACTCTAAAGTAAAAGACATTGCTAGGAGCAAGAAAGTAGGGAGACCAGTAGTCCTGGTTTATGTGGGACTTTCCCAGTTTTAACACTAAGTCCAGGAAACCCCTCAGTCCTGAACACACTTGAATGGTTTGTCACTTTAGATGAAGGTAGACAAAATTCAGTGCTGGTTAACTGCCAAACAAAAGGACATCTTTACAGAAAACATGGTAATATCTGGTAAATTTGTTTGAAATGGATTCATTATTTTATTCTTATTTCAATAAATTTATAATGAAATGACTGTTAGGTGCTGCTCTCCTGACCCTACTGATCCCATCCCACCTTAGCAAAAGGTAAAAGTAACTCTACAACACTGAGCTCTGTAGACATAGACCCATGCTTACATATTCAGGGACACCAGAAACAGATGTAAAAAAAGAAACATTAGAAAACAAAGAAAGTTTTCAATGTACCATGATCAGCACTCAAAAAATTCCCTTCCCTCTTTCTTCCTCAGAAGGGAGTACATTATAGAAAAGTATGGATTGAAAATTTAGGAAAGTAAGGGTGAAATGATTAATGAATCAAGGTCTCAGGGGAATCAGACAGTAAAGGAGGTCCTTCAGTGAGGGAGAAGATTGATCTGTATCCTTACCTCTTTAGGACCCTGAATATGCCCTTTGCTTGTTATAAATCAATGCAGACCACAGTTAAAATATAATTTTCAAGGATAAGTTAAGCAAAATTTCAAAAAGTGTAAATATCCAGAGGAAGACTAATGGTGACATATTTTACGAGTATATAACAATAGGGAGAATAGATTGCATGTTAAAATACTACTTCTGTTCTGATTGCTAATGGGTATATTCTTTAAGAACCAGGCTTAATTGTCAATCCTTTGACCCAAGGACAACAAATTTCATGAAGATCCCTAAAGATTCCTATATCGTACAAATAAAATGCAGAAATATTTTGAGAACATATTTACAGCACCAGATGAGTCAATAAGAAAATGCATAAACTAGTAAATGTGAACTAGGGACTCTTTGTGAATATCAGATTAGACTCTATTCTCTGTCAGAGCTTTGTGACCTCTAGCCTCACTAATGATGTTTTTTTCCCTCTTCTGCACATCCTAGCCTGGATTCTCCTTCAGCATTCTAGAGTGGGCAATGCAGTCATTGTACGGCTTCACTTCCAATGAAAATAAGCCTCATACACTTCTTTCTCTCGGCATCCAGATATGAAGGGAGCCATTAAAAAAATAAAAGAAATAAGGTATTATATTTAACCAGTCAAATCTTAGCAATTAGCAGGTATAATATTTTAAGAAAAGAAAAGAAAAAAAAAAAGATCAGCAGAAGTGGAGGAAACAGACTGCATCTTAAATTCCACCAAAAGCAAAAACGCAAGGGTAGATAGTAATTTCCAGCTCTCTGGAGGCACATCATTTGTCGTGATGACTTCACTGAGCAGTTTTACAGACTAATCCTCTGTACTCTCTTGTGGTGTATGTGTGTATATATACATTATCATTCGGAACCTCAGAGGTCTCTAAAAACTTTCTGCAATTATCCCTCAAGCAATTATTGAATTGATGGATTTGTTCCACAGGAGCTATTGTGGCTTCCTAGTTTAACTCTTCAAGAGATGTATGGAGAGCACCTGGGTGGCTCAGTGGGTTGAGCCTCTGCCTTCGGCTCAGGTCATGATCTCAGGGTCCTGGGATCCAGGCCTGTGTTGTCTCTCTGCTCAGTGGGGAGCCTCCTCCCTCCTCTCTCTCTGCCTGCCTCTCTGCCTACTTGTGATCTCTCTCTCTGTCAAATAAAATCTTTTTAAAAAAAGAGATGGATGGAGATAACCCTTCCTGTAAGAAGAAGCACTGTTTATATTCAGTTACTACTTTATCACTGAGCTTCTGTTATCAAGCAATTTCTACAATATCTATAGTTCTAGGACACTGTAGATATAAATCTAGAGTTTCAGCTAAACCCTTTAATCTATAGTCTATGTAAAGGACTATCCTAAGATATCCTCCAGCCTACTGGTTCTTAAAGAGTGGTCTGAAAACACCTGGAGGGATCCTTGAGCCCCTTTCAGTGGGCCTGTGGGTTAAAAACTATTTTCTATAATAACACTAAGATGATATTTACCCTTTTCACTCTTATTATTTCACAAATGTACAGAGGGATTTCCCAAAGGCTATGGCATGTGATGATGCCATTTCTCTGCTACTGAGGGATGTCTGATTTTGTGTTCTTGAATTTTAAACATTTTTCACTTTACTATTTATTATAGTTAGTATCAAAAGATATAACTCACATCAAGAACAATGACTTTTAAGAGTGTTAAGGTGTTCTAAGGTGTTCTAAGCATCTAGCAAACTGTTGCTTTCTAAAGACTTTTTTCCTAAAATGCATTCTTTTTTAACTGATCTAGTTGCAACTTCCATTCTATATGATGAGATAAGGAGACAATTTGAAGTAGGTTTTGGCACAATACTATTTTGCTGATGGGAAATTCTGGTAGCCAGGGTACAAGGTATGTTTGTAATCCAAATGCTGTCAGTTTTAAGCCTGAAGCCCCAAGAGACGAGCAGTGTTTAATATATCATCCCTTGTTAAATAGCAGCCACAAAGTTGGCGGTAGCCAGTGAAGGATTCCCTGCCATGTAGGACACGCCAGTTGTCTATAAATAGGACCTGTGAATGGGTAAAAAGAAAGAAAAAAAACCACCATCAGAACAAAAGCAAACCAAAGGAGCTTGAAATCAGTGCACATTTTTTTCTTAAAAGAAAAGTTTTAGGTTGTTCTCTAGTTACATTCAATGAGGTATCTTTCTTTTTTACATTAAACATCTGGAACTTAGGATGTACACATCCCTGTAGTAGGCTAGGTAGGCAACAGTAGGTAATTAGGCTCTGCACTTGAGGAGCTTAGGTTTCTTAAGTAATTATTCTCTTATCAAAGCAAATCAGATAACTGGCTTCATTTTCTTTACTGTTTAATTTTTAATATATACTTTCACAGAGAGTTAAATTATTTCATTATATTTTATGCTAAGCTGAAGATATTCTTCATTCAGAGGATATAGCAAGAGAAAAAAAAATAAATCATATAGCTGGAAGGACACTTAGGGATTATCTAGTTCAACCCACTCATTATACATATAGAGTCACTGAGTCACTGATGCCTACATATGGTGTCAGACCTGCTCCCAGGTCATTCAGTGAGCAGCAGGACCAGAGCCAATGCCAAGGACTCTATTCATTTTTACCTTCCCAAGACTGTGAGTCACATATTAAAGAAATACCCATTATTCACTACTTCAGCATAAAAAGCTTACTTGACATCTTTAGAACTTGGCACCCACCCTGCCAGGCTTTAGTTTGACCCAAAACTCATTCTCAGGTCTCCTCAACTCTACCGTCAGAGTCCGGTGTGCAGTATACCAACGATGGACAACATCATAAGGTACAGTATTGATGACAGCTCTGTCATAGTTGTTGTATCTAAGATGAAATCATGAGAAGAAAAGATATCCTCAAAGACATGTTAAAGACACCTGTTACTTATTGAGCAATTTTATATAAGATTTTGTCTATATCCACTACCTGTCGAAGAGATAAGGCGAGAATAAGTCAATGTTCTCTTTGGAATATAGGATTGTAGAGAGAATACCCACTACCTATTGACCATATATTTTTTTCCTTTGGAGAATTTGGGGGTAGGAGATAGAGGTTAAGTTCTAGATAGTTTCTTCTATTTTGGGATATGTCATTTTATCTAAAGTAATTCTCTTTGCCGAAATTTTACAAAAGCATCAGGGAAATATTTGAGCTTTCTATTCACTAAGCTAAGGTGGGCAAGAGAGCTTATACTAACAAGGATTTCTTTTTAGCAGAATGACTTAGAACTTAGGTGTTTCCCTTTGTGGGAAAAAGCCAAACTATAGCACTACTGGGCAGTTTACCCTGTGATCGTCACTCATTCTTTCAACTCTAACATTTACATGAGCAGCTGCTATGTGCTAGGTGGTGTCAGGTGTCAAAGATACAGTGATGAACATACCAGACATGATCCCAGCCTTTGGGGAGTTTACATTCTATTAAGAAAGACAAATGATGAACAAGTAATAAATACATATCTAGTTACAGATATTATAAAGAAAACTACTGTAGTGTGATAAAAAGTGACTGGTAGGGGCACCTGGGTGGCTCAGTTGGTTGGGCGACTGCCTTCAGCTCAGGTCATGATCCCGGAGACCCGGGATCGAGTCCCACATTGGGCTTCCTGCTCGGCGGGAAGCCTGCTTCTCCCTCTCTCACTCCCCCTGCTTGTGTTTCCTCTCTGGCTGTGTTTCTCTCTGTCAAATAAATAAAATCTTAAAAAAAAAAGAAAAAAAAAGTGACTGGTAGTCTATTTCAGATGGAGTATGTTGAGTGAGGACTTTTTTGAAGAAGTGACATTTGAGCTGGTACCTATATGATGAGAAACCAACAATGTGATAAGCTAAGAGGAGTGTTCCAGGCAAAGAGAACAGCAAGTACAAAGCTTTAGTATGTAAAGGAGTTTTATTATGTTTGGAGAACAGCAAGAAGACTATGTGGCTGGAGCTGAGTAAGCAAGGGGAATAATGATAAGGAATAATGTGGAGGAGGTAGCTATGGGCTAGATCATGTATAATCTTATAGGTCACGGTAAGGATTTTAGGTTTCATTCTGAGTACTATGGAAAGTCACTGAAAACCTTTGTTAAAGGCTTTCTTTTTTGGTTAAAGGATTTCTTTTTTATTTAAGATAAATTAACCTTTTACTGACGTATAGTACATATACAGAAAAGTACACAAATAATAAGCTTGATGTATTTTCATGATGTGAACACATCCATATCACTAGCGTCCAGGCCAATAAATGAATCATTACCCATACCCTAGAACACTCCTTTGTCCCCCTTTTCCATTTGGTCTTTCCCCTCACCCAAGGATAACTACCATCATGACCTCTGTCACCAAAGATTAGTTTTGCTTGTTTATAAACTTTATATAAATAATATACTACCTTGTGCACTCTTTTGCTCTTTTGTGTCTAGATTCTTTCATTTAATATTATATTTAGGAGATTCATCATTGTTATGTTATATAGCAGTAGATAATTTATCCTTCATGCTGTATCGAATTATATTGTGCGATTATACCACAACTTATTCATCCATTCTACTGTTGATAGATACTTGAATAGTTTCCAGTTTGGGACTATTACAAATAAAGCTAGTGGTTCTGATACATGATGGCAACATAGGAATCTCCCAAACTCACCTCCCCCTATGCACATACCAAATCTACAGCTACACATGGTACAGTTCCCTCTGAAAGACATCCAGAAACTAGTTGAGTGACCCTTATACACTGGGTAAATAAAAAAGACCCCACATCAAATGGGTAAAAAAGGCTGAAACACAATTTTTATCATAAATCCACCCCTGGTGAGGCAATCAGAAGGAAGTTCACAACACCAAGCTCCTCCCTGAGGACTGAAGAGTTTGGACTCAACATTTAGTGCCCAAACTTTTAAGATGTCTTCATGAGGGATGGGCCCCCCAAACACCTAGCTTTGAAAGACAATGAGGTTTTCATCCATGAGACCCACCTGGTTATAGAATACAAAGAAACAGTTCTTAATGGGCTTATGAAGACTCACTGTGGAAAACTCCTCAGGTCTAGTACAGAGACAGCAGACAGAAATACTCATATCCTAGTATTTCTCTATAAAAAGCTTATTTGCATACTTTAAAAGCTGCTTCTTGAAGATCAGCCTTCTATTTTGGCATACATTTAGGGACAGACTGCACTCCTCCCTGGAGATGAAGAAAGCCAATGGGCACCATCGTCACATTCTCCCTCTGGTGTATCCCTGGAATAAGCTTGTATACATATCTAGCACTCTGGCTTTTGTGGCTGCTGCCCAGGGGATACACGCCTTGATCACCTGGCTCTGGCAGTCAGTGGGGCTTTAGTTCCAGATTCCATAGGACAGTAACAAACAAAGAAATGCTTCTTAATTGGCTGTCTACCCAAGGCTAAGTGCAAAGAAAGCATACAGAAATGCCCAGCTCCCAGTCTTTCCTGGAAATAAGTCTGCTTGTATACTTTAAAAGCTGTTAACCAAGGGTCTGGCTTCCAATCAGCCTGCATCTAGGCTCCTTCTAGATCCTCCCCTTTGAGAGCTGACAGGTATTGACACACCTTCAACTACTGAAAGCCACTAGGACCACAGAAAGTGGCTTAGAAAATCACAAAAGGTTTAAGAGACAGCCAAGAGCTAAGGCTGAGCTGAATGATAAAGTTCATGTCCTACACAAAACCACTATATCCAAACTGGGAGAGGTGGATGTTGTATCTACTATGCAGAAGCCAACACAGAATGAAAGAAAAATGAAGAAACAGAAGAATACATTCTTAACAAGATAAAACTCCAGAAACAGACCCTAATAAAATGGAGATAAATGATTTATCTGATAAAGAGTTTTAAAATAATGGTCAAAAGATGCTTACCAAGGTCAGGAGACCAATGCATGACAAAGTGATATTTTCAACAGTGAGATAGAAAATATTAACAAGTACCAAACAGAAATCAGAGCTGAAAAAGACAATAACTGAGTTGAAAAAGTCAATAGAGCAGAGTAGATAAAGTGGAAGAAAATATCAGCAAACTCAAAGACAGGAAAGAAGAATTCAATCAGAGAAGCAAAAAGAAAAAGTAATGAAAAAGAGTGAAGATAGCTTAAGGGAATTATAAGACTCCATCAAGCAGACCAATATTCACATTATAGGGGTCCCAGGAGAAGAGAGAGAGAAAGGGGCAGAAAGCTTATTTGAAAAAAATAACAGAAAACCACCTAACCTAGAGAAAGAGACAGCTACATCCAGGGAGCCCATGGAATCTCCAAAAGAGGAATCCAAAGAGACCTACACTGAGATACAATATAATTAAACTTTCAAAAGTTAAGACAAGGAGATAATCTTAAAAGAAGAGAAACACAACTTTTTACATATAAGGGAACCCCCATAAGACTATCAGCAGATGTTTCAGCAAAAACTTTGCAGGTCAGAAGGGAGTGGCATGATTCAAAGACATAAAAGGAAAAAAAAAGCTTCCAACCAAGAATACCATATCCAGCAAAGCTGTCATTCAGAACTGAAGAGGAGATAGTTTTCCAGAAAAGCAAAAGCTAAAGATCATCACCACTAGACTGCCCTTATAAGAAATGTAAAGGGACTTCCATAAGCTAAAAAAGGCACTTATTAGGGACAACAAAACATAAGAAGTACAAGTCTCACTAGTAATGATAAATATATAATTAAATCATAATATTCTAATGTAATAGTGGTGGGTAAACACTTATAAATCTAGTATGAAGGTTAAAAGATAAAAGCAGCAAAAACCATAACTACAAAAAGTAGCATAAATTATAAATACAATGATTTGTTAGTAGATACACAAGGTAAAAAGATGTAAAACTACAGTGCAATTGCTACATCATAGGGTAGTTTTAGTTTTAACTTTTTGAGGAACCTCCATACTGTTTTCCAGAGTGGCTGCGCCAGTTTGCATTCCCACCAACAGTGTAAGAGGGTTCCCCTTTCTCCACATCCTTGCCAACACTCTGGTATGAAATGGTATCTCATTGTGGTTTTGATTTGTATTTCCCTGATGTTGAGCAGCTTTTTTTTATATCTTTGTTGGCCATCTGTATATCTTCTTTGGAAAAATGTCTATTTATGTCTTCTGCCCATTTTTTAATCAGATTGTTTCTTGACACCCTATGCTTTTTAATTGGAGTGCTTATTCCATTTACATTCAATAGCTATGTATTTATTGCCATTTTATTACTTGTTTTGTCATTGTTTCTGGAGAATTTCTCTGATCCTTTCTTGTCTTTGCAATTTTTGGTCTCTCCTTTCCACTCAAAGAATCCCCTTTAATATTTCTTGCAGAGCTGGTTTAGTGGTCATGAATTCCTTCCGTTTTTGTTCATCTGGGAAACTCTTCTTTCTCCTTCTATTCCAAATGACCATCTTCCTGGATAAAGTATTCTTGGCTGCAGATTTTTCCCAGTCAGCACGTTGATTATATAATGCCACTCCTTTCTGGCTTGCCACATTTCTGGAGAGGCCTACAGCTAAACTTATGGGTTTTCCCTTGTAAATTAAGGACTTCTTTTGTGTTGCTACTTTTAAATTTTTTCTTTATCACTAGATTTTCCAAATTTGACTATAATATGCCTTGGTTTTGCCCTGCTTTTGTTGATTTTAATGGGAGTTCTCTGTCCCTCTGGATCTGGATGTTTTGTTCCTTCCCCAGATTAGGGAAGTTTTCAGTTATTATTTCTGAAAAAAACTTTTCTTCCCTCTTTTCTTTTTCTTCTTCTTGGACTCCTATAATATGAATGTTATTATGTTTGATGGAGTCACTGTGGTCTCCAAGTCTATTCTCGTGTTGCATAATTCTTTCTTTCTTTTGTTCAGCTTCAATATTCCCCATTATTTTTTCTTCCAGTTCACTAATTCATTTCCTTTGCTTCTTCCAGCCTCCTGTTCATTGCATCAAGTCTACTTCAGTCTTGTTTATTGCATTCTTCATCTCTGATTGATTTTTTAAAAAAGTCTTTTATCTCTGTGGTAAGGGTCTCACTGATATCTCCTGGTCTTTTCTCAAGCCCAGTGAGTATCCTTATAGTTGTTGCTTAAATTCTCCATCAGACATGTTACTTATATCTGTTTCACTTAGATCTCTGGCTGTGGCCTTATCTTGTTCTTTCATTTGGGATAAATTCCTCCAACTTGGCATTTTGTCTAAGTCTCTGCCTTCTTCTTTGTGTTAGAAAAGCCAGTTATGTGTCCTGCTCTTGAAAATATGAAGAAGAGGTCATATACTGTCCAGGCCCTGGAGCTTCAGAGATTGTTTCTGGTGACTGTAGTGTGTGCTCTGATGTTGTGTTTTGGCTGCTCTGTCCTTCAAGCCAGGCATGCACAGAGGCTCTCCTTGCCTGCAGTGGGCAGTGTTTGGGAGATGTGGTGTGGGCAGAGGTTTTTGTTTGTCTCCTGGGGGAGGGGCCTGTGATGCTGGGACTGAGGGATGTATGATAAAGAAGTGCAGGACTGCACTGCTTCCCACCAGTGGCTCTGTGTTTATTCTGAGGGATGGGGTTGGGCAATGATGCCAGCCAGCTCCTTTGTTCCCAGAGAGGCATCTCCTTGAATGCTGCCTCTCAGGGATGGGCTCTGAGAAGAGCAAATACTCTTCCCCTTCCCTCCGTGTGTCCCAGGCACTCTTCAAATTGCTGTTTCTGTACTATATGCCCCCAGGTTGTCTGCCTGCCTTTTCTCCAGGAGCGGGGCTGTGCCCTCTGGGATCTACTATAGTCAAGCTTGCTGAACTTTAAAAAGTCCAATCTTTAAGCTTCACTGGTTGCAAGAATCATGAAATTAAGCCCATTTCATTTTCCAAGCCAAGGGCTTTGGGAGAACATTCTCCTTGTGCCTTCCCCTGTGCGCTCCTCTTTCTCACCTTTCTCCATGACCATAGCTTCCCCTCCTCCACAGCACTAGTAATCCACTAAACCATGTCTCCACACTTCCTACCTTCCTCAATGTGGCCTCTTCTTTCACTTGTGTAGTTTGTTCTGTCAATCTTCAGGTCAATTCATGGGGACTTAGGATGATTTGATAGTTATGTAGTTGTGTTTGTGGGATGAGACAAAGTTAGGGGCCTCCTAGTCTGCCTCCATCTTCTCCTCCCCAGATCTATTCTTCTTAAGATTACTTTGGCTCTTAGGGTCTTTTGTGGTTCCATACAAACTTTAGGATTGTTTCTTGTATTTCTGTGAAAAATACCATTGGAATTTTGATAGAGATCACACTGAGCTTCTTGGTTAAATTTACTTCTAAGAATTTTATTGTTTTTGATACAATTTTAAATGGGGGTTGTTTTCTTAATTTCTCTTTGGGATAGTTCATTGTTAGTGTATATAAATGCAACCAAATTTTTTATATTGCTCTTGAACCATGCATCTTGAATTTGTTTATTAGTTTTTTTTTGGTGGACTCTTTAGGGGTTTCCATATATTAAATCTTGTCACCCACATATAGCTGACTTACTTGCAGATATTGAACTAAAATTCCACTTGATCATGGTGTATGATTCTATTAAAGTATTGTTGAATTTAATTTGCCAATATTTTGTTGAGCATTTTTGGATCTATGTTCATAAGGATACTCACCTGTAATTTTTTTCTTCTTTCCTTTTCTCTCTTTATTTCTTTCCTTTTCTTTCTTTCCTTCCTTCCTTCCTCCTCCCTTCCTCTTTCCCTCTCTCCCCATCTTCTTCTTTCCTTCCTTCCTCCTCCCTTTCTCTTTCCCTCTCTCTCCCCTTCCTCCCTCCCTTCCTTTCTTTTTTTGTGATGCCCTTGTTTATTCTTTGTGTCAGGGTAATGTTGGCCTCATAAAATGAATTTGGAAGCATTCTGTCTTCAATTTCTTGGAAGAGTTTGAGAAGGATAAATATTAAAATTTTCTTTGAAAGTTTGGTAGAATTAACCAGTAAAGCTGTCTGGTCCTGGACATTTGTTCATTGAGTGTGTCATTCAAACATTTATTTTTTAATTCCAGTATAGTTAACATACAGTGTTATATTAGTTTCAGGTGTACAACACAGTGATTTAACAATTTTGTACCTTACCCAGTGTGCATCTTAATGAGGGCACTCCTTAATCCCCAAACCCTATTTCATCCATCCTGCCACCAACATCCACTCTAGTAACCAACAGTTTGAGTCTTTTTTCTTGGTTTGTCTATTTCCTTTGCTTGTTTGCTTTGTTTCTTAAATTCCATGTATGAGTGAAATCATATGGCATTTGTCTTTCTCTGACTGACTTACTTTGCTTAGCATTATATTTTCTAGTTCCATCTACGTTGTTGTAAAAGGCAAGATTTCAGGGCGCCTGGGTGGCTCAGTTGGTTAAGCGACTGCTTTTGGCTCAGATCATGATCCTGGAGACCCGAGATTGAGCTCCACATCGGGCTCCCTGCTCGGCAGGAAGCCTGCTTCTCCCTCTCTCAGTCCCTCTGCTTGTGTGCCCTCTCTCTCTGTGTTTCTCTATGTCAAATAAAAAAATAAAATCTTAAAAAAAGGGAAAGATTTCATTCTTTTTGTGGCTGAATCATATTCCATTATGTGTGTGTGTGTGTGTGTGTGTGTGATATCACTTCTTCATCCATTCATCATCAATGGATAGTTGGGTTGCTTCTATAATTTGGCTATTGTGAATAATGTTGCAATAAACACTGGGATGCAAGCATCCCTTTGAATTGTTGTGGGTTTTTTTTGGGGGGGGGGCAGTAAATACCCTGTAGTACAGCTGCTGGATTGTAGGGTAGTTCTATTTTTGATTTTTTGAGAAATCTCCATACTGTTTTCCACAGTGGCTGTAGCAGTTTGCATCCCTGCCAATGGTGTGAGAGCATTCTTTTTTTTTCACATCCTCACCAACACTTGTTTCTAGTGTTTTGATTTTAGCCATTCTGACTCGTGTGAGGTGCAATGCCTCATAGTAGTTTTGATTTGCATTTCTCTGATGATGAGTGTTGTTGAGCATCTTTTCATGTATCTGTTGCCCATCTGTATGTCTTCTTTGGAAAAATATTTTCTCATTTCTTCTGTCCATTTTAAAATTGGATTTTTTGGGGGGTGTGGATTTGTATAAGTTCTTTATATGTTTTGCATACTAAAGTTGATTGTATATGCCATTTCTAATATCTTCTCGCATTTTGTAGGTTGCCTTTAGTTTTGTTGTTTCCTTTGCAGAAGCTGTTTATTTTGATGTAGACCAAATAGTTTATTTTTGCTTTTAATTGCCTTGCCTCAGGAGACATACCTAGAAAATTTTTTCTATGGCCAACATCAGCGACATTACTGCCTGTGCTCTCTTCTAGGATTTTTATGTTTTCATTTAGGTCTTTAATCCATTTTGTATTAATTTTTGTGTACAGAGAAAGAAAGTGGCCCAGTTTCATATTTTTGCATGTTGCTGTCCAGTTTTCCCAACACCATTTGTTGAAGAGATTGTCTTCTTCCCATTGGGTAGTCTTTCATGCTTTGTCAAAGATTAAGTGACTATATAATTTAGGGTTATTTCATGATTTTCTATTATGTTCTAGTGACCTAGTGTCTATCTTTGTGCCAGTACCATACTGTTTTGATCATTATAGCTTTGTAATATAACTTGAAGTCTGGAATTGTGATGCCTCCAGCTTTTCTTTTAAAAGGTTGTATTGGCTATTTGGGGTCTTTTGTGGCTCCATAAAAATTTTAGGGTTGGTTTGTACTAGCTCTGTGAAAAATGCTATTAATATTTTGGTAGGGATTGTATTAAATGTGTAAACTGCTTTGGGTAGTATATTCACCTTAACAATATCTGTTCTTTCAATCCATGAGCATGGAATGTCTTTCCATTTCTTTGTATGGTCTCCAATTTCTCAATGTTTTACAGTTTTCAGAATACAGGTCTTTCATCTCTTGGTTAGGTTTATTCCTAGGTATCTTATTATTTTGGTGTACTTGTAAATGGGATTGTTCTCTTAATTAATTTCTCTTTCTGCTGCTTCATTATTAGTGTATAGGAATGCAACAGATTTCTGTACATTCATTTTGTATCCTGTGAGTTTACTGAATTCCTTTATCAGTACTAAGTTTTTTTTGTGGAGTCCTTTGGGTTTTCTAATATGGAGTATCCTGTCATCTGCAAAGAGTAAAAATTTAGCTTTTTCCTTACCAATTTGGATGCCTTTAATTTCTTTTTGTTGTTTAATTGTTGTGGCTAGGACTTCCAGTTCAAGGTTGAATAAAAGTGGTGAGCGTGGGCATCTCTTTCTTGTTCCTGACCTTAAAGGAAAAGCTCTGTTTTTCCCCATTGAGTATGATGTTCATTGTGTATTTTTCATATGTGACCTTTATTATGTTGAGATAATATTCCCTCTAAATCTACTTTGTTGAGGGTTTCTATCATGAGTTGATGTTGTACTTTGTCAAATGCTTTTTCCTGTGTCTATTGACATGATCATATGGTTTTTACCTTTTTTTTCACTGATATGATGTATCACTTTGACTTGTGAATATGGAACCACTCTTGCATCCCGGGACTAAACCCTGCTTGACTGTGGTGAATGATTTTTTAATGTATTATTGGATTACGTTATGTTATGTTATGGAAGGGAAATTATACCAGAGCACAGGTGGGGGTGGCACTTGGCATATGCAAGTTAGGTAGTGAGTGTTGGTATTGAGATAGTTCCTATAGGTGGCCCTGTGCTTATGTTGAGGGATAGAGGGAGGAAATGGTGCCTGCTGGTTCCTTTGTTCTCGAAGGGGTCTCTCCATGAACACTGCTTCTCTGGGACATCCTCTGATGATCAGATAACCTCCCCACTCTCTGCTCAGGTACTTTTCAGGTTGCTGTTTCCATGTTATTTGTCTGTGGCTGTTTGCCTTCCCTTCTCTCCAATGCCCTCTGGGTTCTCCCTGAGCCAAGCCTGTCAACCTTTAAAACTCCAGGCTTTATGCCCTGTTGGTTGCAAGAACCCATGGCCCCTCTCACTTTCCAAGCCAGTTGCTATGGGAGTTCATTTTCCCATTGCCCCCACTCCCCCCATTTGTTAGTCTGTCTCTCCCTATTCTGTGCAACTGTGGCTCCATCCCCATTGCAGCAGCCATAATTGTTTCTCTTCCAGACCACATCTCCACACTTCCTATCTTCTTTGACGTAGGCTCTTCATTATTTATGAGAAGTCAAGACGTAAGAACAACCTATTTATCTTTCAATGGATGAATGGATAAAGAAAATGTAACACTATTCAGCGATAAAAAGGAAGAAAATCTTACAATTTATGGCAACATGGATGGACCCTGAGGGCACTATGGTAAGTTAAATAAGTCAGATAGAGAAAGACAGTACTGTTTGATTCCACTTATATGGAATCAAAACAAACACCTTCCCCTCCCAAACTGAACTCACTGAAACAGAACAGACTGGTGGTTGCCAGAGGTTGGGGATGGGGACATATAGGAAATAGGTGATGGTCAAGAGGCACAAACTTCCAGTAATAAAATAAGTAAGTTCTGGGGATGTAATGTACAGCATGGTGACTACAGTGAACAATAGTGCATTGCATATTTGAAAGTTGATAATAGAGTAGATTATAAAAGTTATCATTGTAAAAAATAAAAAAACTAACTATGTGATGATGGATATTAACTAAACTTATTGTGGTCATCATTTCACAATATATACATATATCAAAGCATTATGTAGTACAACTTAATCTAATACAATGTTATATGTCAGTTATATGTCAAACTGGAAAAAATAAATAATGCTGCTATAGACATTCCATTATTTGTTTTTTTGGTGAACATATATATTCATTTATGATATAAACTTAAGGATGGAATTTCTGGGCCATAAAGTATGGGTAGGCTCAGCTTTAATAGATACTGTCAACGGTATTTTTTTGAAGAGAAATAAACATTTAATGGTACCTTTTTTGGACATCAGCTAGTATTCCTTAGTGTTAGATAGTACATGGCACAATTACAGCCAATGTTCTTAGTTTTCTCTTGTGTAAAATGAGCATAATAACATCTGTTTAGCTTATCTCATGGAGCTACTGTGAGAATCAAATTAAAGCATACATATAATAGCCCATTATCCCAGGCTTCAAGGAGCCATGCGCACAGGGAAATGGGGTTAGGAAGCATAGTCTTTACCAGGGTCTTGACATTGCCACTTCTAGAAACCCTCAATGGTATGTAAGGCACTTACACAAACACTGTTTTACTTAATTCTTTCATCACCTCATAAGGGAAAGTTGTTTAGTCTCCTTTTACTTGTAAGGCAAGTGAAACTTAGATTAAACCTGCCACAGAGTTTATAAGTAGCAGAGTGGTTCTGAAATCAGGTCTCCCCATACTTTAGGTCATTGTCTGTAGCAGAGAGTAGAATAATAATCTACTTCCAGTGTATGCTATTTATAAGATCAGCTTTTTACAGTTCATAGTTGTAATCTCTTGACTTCAAATAGAGATTTATAGTTTATAAGTGCTTTGATGTACACAATCTCATTGATCCTCTATCTGATAACCCTAGGGGGTAAGTGTTACACAGTTATCAATTATTACCTTACTTTGTAGATAATAAACATAAAAAATAAGACATTGTGATTTATCCATGGTCACATGGGATATGGTATCCACTATATTAGATGATGGTGTTTTCTAAGGCATTACAATAGCAGAAAGCAGCAGGAAAAGTTTATTACAGATTAGCAAAATGGATTTGTGATGCTCTTCTGATTAAAATAAAATGATTTATGGATTTTTGCATGAAGTGACATTATTATATTATTGTGTAATTTTAATTTTTTTTCTTCTTTGCTATGATGCAAGAAAGACCTGGAAGTACAGGAAAGCAAATAAAGCTGATACTTTTTTTTTTTGATAAAATAAGCCAGGAAGGCTTAATGAAGTATTCCTATTATGACTTGACAAATATTTTCCAAGTAAAGAGAGCTCAGTGATTGAATGGAAATGCATTTTGATGGATTTCAGTACTGTGGTATAAGTGAAAGATGATGGGCACTATAGTCAGATAGATTATTGTTACAATCCCGGTTCAAATGTGTGACTTAAAGGAGCTATTTGATCTTCTTGAACTTCAAGTTTGCTGATCTTAAGACTGAGAATAAAAATAACATATGGTTATTATTATAATAACATATATGTAACATATAACCATATAACATATGGTTATCAGGATTATATAAAGCCTTATATATCATGCATTAACAGTGTCTGACACACAGTCTATAATGTTAGCTAAAATAAACACTATTTAGCTCTCTCAAACTATAAAAACAGGCCCTAGAAACCATAAGAGTCTTCACAGTGAGTTACCTATGTTCAGATTTGGAGGAAAGGGCTAGATTAAGCTTTGAATAATAATGGCTAAAGGACAGGCAAATAGTTCTATCTAAATATTTGCATTTTACTATCCCTTGCTGTAAAGTTTAATAAATTATAAAATTTGAATAGTCATTGTATCTGTTAAAATATCCCATTTGTAGAAAAAAAGCATACTTATATACAAAGCATGCTATATTTTTATTTTATTAAACAATACCGAGCACTGTGTTCTGCTTCTGGTATGTCTAAGTAAACTTCTATTGGATCAGTCCCCTCCTTTCATAGGTGACAGTTAAAAATTCTGGATTAAATACAAAAAATGTCTACCTGAAGGTACTGTAGAGGTAGACTCTGGAATTGAGTTGACACTTGGAAGAAAGGAACTGCAATAGGTAAGTTTCCCATTTCATGACATCTACCCTGAGGGCATGCCACAACCTAAACCATACTGGGCAGCTGAAACCCCCAAAGAACTCTGTTTTTCTGGCTTGGAGAACCAGAGGACAGGTTTGGTGCAATCATTGCCATCAAAAAGTGAAGAGAAAATCCTACAAAGGAATCAGAGAAGGAGAGCACCAAACCCTATGTTTAAGTAAAGTCTGCTCAAATGGATGACCTCACTAAATTGCACATGGTAAAGAAAAACTCCCAGTATTACATTTAGAGATAAAATAACTGAACAGAATTTGAGCTATCAGAGAACAGAGTTTGAATTTTGAGTACAAATAAATTACCTAATTTTTAAAATTATGTTTAGTCACCATATGCTACATCATTAGTTTTTGATATAGCTTTCCATGATTCACTGTTTGCATATAACACTCACTGCTGCATGCACTCCGTGCCCTCCTTAATACCCACCACCAGGCTCACCCATCCCCCCATCCCTGCCCTCTAAAACCCTGTTTGTTTCTCAGAGTCCATAGTCTCTCACGGTTTGTCTCCCCCTCTGATTTCCCTTCCTTTTCCTAATGTCCTCCATGTTATTCCTTATGTTCCACAAATAAGTGAAACCATGTGATAATTGACTTTCTCTGACTTATTTCATTTTGCATAATCTCCTCCAGTCCCATCCACGTTGATGCAAAATTTGGGTATTCATCCTTTCTGATTACTGTTAATATTCCATTGTATATATGGACCACATCTTCTTTATCCATTTATCTGTTGAAGGGCATCTTGGCTCTTTCCACAGTTTGGCGACTGTGGCCATTGCTGCGATGAACATTGGGGTACATAGGACCCTTCTTTTCACTACATCTGTATCTTTGGGGTAAATACCCAGTATTTTCTTAAAAAAACATAAAAGCCAACATTCTTTGGAGAAATGTAACAGAATCTAGAGTCTCAACATAATATTCACATTCTCCAAATTACAATCCAAAATTGTTCAATGTAACAAGAACCAGAAAAACGTGACCTTTTATGAAGGGAAAAGAAAACAAAGGCCAATCCTGAGATGTCTCATATATTGGAATTATCAGACAAAGGTTTTTAAAGCAGGTATTTTTACTACATCAACAAGGTAAAGATAAATATACTTGTAATGAAAGGATATAAACTTTTAACAATGAAATAAAAAGTACAAAAAAGAACCAATTGTAAATTTTAGAACAGAAAAATATAATATCTGAATTAAAACATTTACTAGATGGACTTAACAATAATGAATAATGTTGACAGATAAGGGTATGTTAATTTGGAAACAATAATTTCATCTGATCTATCTAAAGATAGAAAAAAAAATTGAAAAGAAACTGAACAGAACATCAGGGACCTGTGGGACAATATTAAAAGGTCTGACATGTATATAATTGGGGTTCTGGAAATAGAAGAGAAAAAATGGGGCAGAAAAAGTTTTTGAAGTAATAAAGACCAAAATTTGGTGAAGGACATAAACTTACTGATTCAGGAAGCAAGAGAGAATTCCCATTAGGTTGAATACAAAAAGAACCATACCTAGGAATATTATAGTCAAATTGTTGCAAACCAAATGTAAAGAGAAAATCTTGAAAGCTGCCAGAAAAAAAGGTACATGGTGCATAAACTAAATATATTAAAGCAATCCATAAGAAGGTAGGAAAGGAGGAACAGAGAAAATAAATAGATCAGGCAAAGAGAAAACAAAACATTACAAATAAAAATATATTTCCATTAAAAGTTAATGGATCAGGTATCAGGATAGACATTATATCAATGTTATAGTATTGAGAGTCAGAAATAAACCCATATATCTATGTACTACTGATTTTCAATAAGAGTGCCAAGACCATTCAACAAAGGAAAGAATAATCTCTTCAACAATACTGCCAGGACAAATGAATATCCACATACAAAACAATGAAGTTGGGCCTTACTTTACACCATAAACAAACATAAATTAACTAAATAGAGAAATACATATAAGAGCTAAAACTACAAAACTCTTAGTATAGATCATAGGAATAAATCTTCATGATCCTGGATTAGGCAAAGCCATCTTAGATACAAAACCAAGAGCATAAGCAACAGAAAATATAGATAATTTTGGTTTCATCAAAATGTAAAACTTTTAGCACATCAAAGAACACACTGAAGGAAGTAAAAAGACAGGCCACAGGAAGGAAGAAAAATAGTTACAAATAATATATCCAATAAGGAACTTGTATTCGGAATATTTAAAGAACTCAAAACTAACCAACAAGAAGACAAATGATACCATTTAAAAATAGGCAAAAGATTTGACAAGTGGTCAATAACATGAAAAGATGCTCAACATCATTAGTCATCAGAGAACTGCAAACCAAAATGACAATGAGATACTACTTCACATGCACTAGGATGGCTATAATCAAAAAGACAGATAATGACAAGTGTTGGTGAGGGTGTATAGAAACTGAGGTCCTCATACATTACTGGCAGTTCCTCAAAGGTATAAACATAGATTTAATATATGAGCTGGCAATTACATTCCTAGAAATCCACTCAAGAGAAATGAAAACATGTCTACATAAAGATGTACACACTTCTTCATAGCAGCATTATAAGGAATATCTCAAATCAGAAATAAAGTAAATATTAATTATTGTGGGATATATAAACAAAATGTGATATCTTTATAATGAAATACTACTCAGCAACTAAACTGATACATATTACAACACGGATGAAGTTTGAAAACATTCTTCCAAGTGAAAGAAAAGCTGGCATGAAAGACCATATATTGTACGATTCTATTTATGTAAAATGTCCAAAATCTAAATTAAAAGTTAGTATTAGTAACTCTCAAAGTAACTATCAAAGGCTTTGTATGCGGTGGGGCTCAGGAATGGGGAATGACTGCTTAACGGGCATGAGGAAACTTCTGAGGTGATAGAAATGTCCAAAAACTGGATTGTGATGATGGTTCCATGACTTTGTAGGTATATGAATAAGTATTGAATTGTCCACATAAAACATTATTTTATGGTATAGAAATAAAAACTTTAAAAATGTTTTAAAGCTTTAAAAATTCTAATGCACTAAATATTACAATTCCAAGAGATTGTCAGACAGGACAAAAAAGCAAGACCAAAGTATATGATATTTACAAAATCATGCTTTAAACATAAAACTACAGATAAGTTAGAAAAAAGAATGGAACATGAAATAGAAAGCAAAAAGAAAACCTAAGAAGGTTAGAGTGGCTACATTAGTTTCAGATAAAATAGACTTCAAAACAAAGCTAAAAAGGGACATTTCATTATGACAAAATGTCATTTCATCACATAAAAAATCACAAATGAGTATGTGCTTGATAACAGGTATTTAAACTACATGAAGCAAGATCTGAGGAATTAAAGGGAGAGATAGAAAAAAAATCACAGTATTATTCCTATATTTTAATGTTGTCTTCTCAGCTCTTCAAGTGCACATGGTATGTTCACCAAGACAGACCATCTGCTGGGCCAAAAACTAAGTCACAATAAAATTTTAAAAGTTCATGTCTATAGAATGTTTTCTGATGACAATAGAATTGAATTATAATTAATAACAAGATATCTACAAAAACCCCAGGTACTTGGAAATTAAATTAAAGGACATAATTAAAGGACATAATTCTAGTTAATATATAGTTAAAAAAGAAAACACATGGGAAATTAGAAAATATGTTGTACTTCATGATCACAAAAACAAAACATATCAATATTTGTGGGATGCAGCAAAAAAGGCTTAGAGGCAAAGCTATAGCTTAAAATGATTATATTGCAAAAGACTAAACATAAAACTGCTGGTTGCCAGAGGGGAAGGGGTAAGGATGGGCAAAATGGGTGAAGGAGAGTGGGACATACAAGCTCCCAGTTATGGAATGAATGCAAGTGACAAGGATGGAAGGCACAGCACAGGGAATCAAGTCAAAGATATTGTAATAGTGTTGTATGGTGACAGATAGTAGCAGCCACACTTCTAGTGAGCACAGCAAATCACTCTGTCATACACTTGAAGCTAATGTAACACTGTCAACTATACTCAAATAAAACAAAAGGGAAAAATAATTTTCAAAGACTAATTGTATAAAAGCAATGACCTTATGTTCTACCTTAGGCAACTAGAAAAATAAGAGTTAAACCAAAAGTATATAAAAATAAGAAAAAAATGAAGATAAGAACATAAATGAATAAGGTTGAAAACAAGTGAGAAAATTAACAAACCAATAAGATGGCTCATTGAAATGACCAACAAAATTGTTGAACTCTTGGGCTCAACAAGAAAAAAGAGGGCAATTGTTACCAATATGAAGCATCTGTATCACTAGAGCCTACAGGCTTCATGAAAATAATAAGAGAATGTTAGGAATGACTTCATGACTACAAATTTGAAAACTTAGGTAAAAGTACAAATTTCTGGAAAGAAACACTAAAGAAACAGAATCTTACTTAGCTGTATATTCAAAACTGTCCCGTAAAATCAACTCCATCCCCACACAGGTTCCCTAATAAATTCTAGCAAACATTTGAGATAGAAATAACACTATTATAGAGCTTCCTTGCTAAACCAGAGTTTTACAAAGTATAACACCAAAACATTCAAAAAGTCACCAAAAACGAAAATTGCAGGCCAATGTATCTCTTGAACCCAGATGAAATATTTTTCAATATGATACTATTATGCCAAAACCAGCTGTGTATGTGTCAGTTACCTATTTATTGCTTCTTAGTTCCAAAAGCATCTTTCCTTATATAGTATATGTATAAGGATCCTTTAAGCATTTCTCTAGAGTGAGCAACATATTTAAACTTTCTCAGTAGAGGGCGCTGGAGGGACAGGAGAAAGAGGTTCTCTTGCTAGTATCTCCGGACCTGGTCCAGACTCTACTGTGTGGGTGTGAGGATAACCAGGTAGAGCCAGTCCCTTGGGGCCCAGGATTTGGTACTTATGTGGCCTTGCAGCCTCAGCCTGGTGATGACCCTTCCACAACCCTCACAACATGGAGCTCCCAAATGATCTGCAGGCAACCACATGTGTTCCAGAAGGACACACACTGAACAGTCATCCTGCAAGCTCCCATCTCTCACTTTCATCTTGTATAATCTATATGCTCTTAATTCTTCCGGCCTTCACTGGCACCCAGACTTCTTTTGCATATTCACACTACCTTGCTGATTGCCTGCCCTGCTTGCCCTCCGAGAGGTGGCCTATTGTTTGCTCAGCAACTCTACCAAACCAGCAAACTTCTCTGATATCAGGGGGCTGAACCCCTACTAGGTTTATTCATCCTTACTCTGCCTCAGACCTAGGGTAGTATACTAAATTTCCTTAAACCTTACAACTTTTCTTTTATTATAGCTCCATAATTCTTTATATTAAGCTACTGTGTGGAGGTCAGCTGGGAAGATGTTGGAGTAGGAAGACCCTAAGCTTGTCTCCTCCCATGGATACAACTAGATAACAATTACATCAGTGTAGATAACCCAGAAAATGGATCTGATGACTGGCATAACAAACTCCATAATTAAAGATAGAGAGGAGGCCACCCTGAAGAGGGTACGAAGGGTGGAGATGCAGTGGGGAGAAAAACGGGCCACAGTCATCAATGCCACTGGCTTGGAGAAGGGCAAAAAACAGATTTTCACACTGGAAAGTTCACACAGGAAAGATGAATCTCCATAACATTTGGCTTTAGAAATGAGAAGGGCTGAATTTCATGAGTTCACACAACCAGCGGGACTTAAAGCGTGGCATTAAAAAAAAACTGGCAGCTTAGCTCTGGGAAGACTTGGAGGGTGTAAACAATTAACATTACATCTTAAGGAGCTAGAAATACAAGAACAAACAAAACTCAAAACCAGAAGAAGGAAGAAAATAATAAAAATTAGAGCAGAAATAAATGATATGGAAACTTAAAAAACAATAGAGCAGATCAATGAACCAGAGCTCTTTTTTGAAAAGATCAACAAAATTGATTGATAAACCTCTTGCTAGACTCACCAAAAAAAGGAAGAGGATCCAGATAAACAAAACCACAAATCAAAGAGGAGAAATAACAACCAACATCACAGAAATACAAACAGAAATACAATTGTAAGAGAATGTTATGAAAAATTACATGCCAAAAAATTAGATAACCTTGAAGAATGGATACATTCCTAGAAACACATAAACTACCAAAACTGAAAAAGGAATAAAGAGAAAATTTGAACAGACTGATAATCAGCAAACAAATCAAGTCAGTAATCAAAACTCCTAACAAAAAAAAAGTCCAGGGCCAGATGGCTTCCTAGGGGAGTTCTAACAAACATTTAAAAAAGAGTTAATACCAGTTCTTCTCAAACTTCCAAAAAACAGAAATGGAAGGCAAACTTGCAAATTCATTCTATTAGGTGAGTATCACCCTGATACCAAAGCCAGATAAATGCACCACAAAAAAGGGAACTACTCAGCAATATCTCTGATGAACATAGATGCAAAAGTCCTCAACTAAACACTAGCAAACCAAATCCAAGAGTACATTAAAACAAAACCATTCACTACACACAAGTGGGATTCATTCCCAGATGTAATGGTGGCTAATATTTGCAAATAAATAACTGTGATACATCACATCAGTAAGAGAAAGGACAAGAACCATATGATCATTTCAATAGATGCAGAAACACCTGACAAAGTACAATATCCATCCATGATAAAAACCCTTAACAAAATATGTCTGGAAGTAACATACCTCAAAATAATAAAGGTCACACTTGAAAAACCCAGAGCTACATCATATACAATGGTGAAAAACTGAGTTTTTCTTGTAAGGTTAGGAATAGGACATGGTTGTCCACACTCACTGTTTTAATGTAACATAGTACTGGAAGTCCTAGCCACAGCAATCAGACAACAAAAAGAAATAAAAGGCATTCAAATAAGTAAGGAAGAAGTCAAAGTTTCACTCTTTGCAGATGATATATTTTCTATACAGAAAACCCTAAAGACTCCACTAAAAAACTACTAGAAATGAAAGAGGAATTCAGTAAAGTTGCAGGATACAAAATCAATGCATAAATATCTGTTGTATTCCTATACACCATTAATAAAGCAACAGAAAGTGAAATTAAGAAAACTATCCTAGAGATAGTACAAGATGGCAGAGGAGTAGGAGACCTTAGTTTCATCTGGTCCCAGGAATTCAGCCAAATAGCTATTAAATCACTCTGAACACCTGCAAACTCAACTGGAGCGGTAAGAAGAGAATAGCTGCAACTCTGCAAACAGAAAACTGATCATTTTTTGCATGGTAGGTGGTACCAGAGAGGTGAATTTGAGGTGATATATGGGTAGAAAAACTGCAGGGGAAGGGGGCCTCTGTAAGCTGGCACCAAAAAAGGAGCAGCAGAGCACAAAACCAGAACTTTTAGAAGTCTGCTCCAGTGGGGGATGTCCCTGCCTAAAAGGTGCTCAGTGGTGAAATGGGGTGGAGTCCTAGGTGCAACGGTGTGGCTTCAAGATCCCCGGGGTCACAGGAGGACTGGAGTGCCCGAGGGTAGCAGTTTCCAGGCATCGGAGCAGGGAAGCTGGCTGCAAAGACTGACCCCAGGAGTGGGTTCTCAGCTCAGGGTGACCATAAACTGGAAACCACAGCAGTCCACAGTCGGTTGCCTGTTCTCTGAGTAGGGGCAGAGAAGCATGGCAAGACAACCCCTTCCTGTCCCAGGAGGAGTGCCGCAGATGCATGCCACAGGAGTTTGCAGAGTTTGGAGACCCAAAAGTGGGTCATGTGCCTGAGACAGAAAGACTTCGTCACAGGCTGGGTGAGCAAGGAGTGCAGAGACCAGGGAGACATGAGTGAACACCTGCTTTTCCCTGGGGGCACACTGGGAGGGAGGCCAGGGCTTTTGGCTCTGGGGCTAGAGACTGGGAGGTCGCCATTTTCATTCTTGTCCTCTAAATCAGTGTGGAAAATCTTCAGGGCACAAAAGCCACAGAGAGCAATCCTGAGCCGCTTACTTAGCTTGGCCCCCCGGCAAGGGTGGTGCAATCTCATCTGGGGCAAAGACACCTGAGAATCAATGCAACAGGCCCCTTGCCCAGATCACCAAGAACATCTGGCTAAGACAAAGTTTACCGATCATAGAGAATTGCAAAACTCCAGCACTAGGGAGAAATAGTATGCACAGAACTCATGGTTTTTTTCCCCATGATTTTTTAGTCTTTCAATTTTAATTTTTTCTCATTCCTTTTTCAACCAATTTCTTATCAACTTAAATTTTTTTTGTAATTTTCATTTTTACAATTACATTCTATCCTTTCATTGTATTTAATTTTATTTTTGTATATATTTCTTTATAGTTTTGGAATGTAGTTTCTTCTAACAGACCAAATTTCACCCAGAATCTAGTCTATGGCTCTGTTCTTGTCCCCTGTCTGATCATGTTGTCTCTCTTTCTTCTTCTTCTTCCTTCTTCTTCATCTTCTTCTTCTTCTTCTTCCTCTTCCTCGTTAAAGTGTTTTAAAATTTCCATCTTTACAGTTACATTCTATCCTTTCAATGTATTGAAAAGATATTCGATGATATTTTTGTGCGTATATCAGTTTTTCTTTCTTTACAATTTTGGGATCTAGTTTTCTAACAAACAGACCAAGATACACACAGGATCCAGTGTATTGTTCTATTCTGTTCACTTCTCTGATTACATTCTCTCTCTCCTTTTTAAATTTTAATTTTTTTCCATTTGGGGGATTTTCTGATTTGTTTAGTGTATATTTCTCTGGAGTTGTTATTACCATTTTAGTATTTTGTTCTCTCATTTATCTGTTCTTCTCTGGGCAGAATGACAATATGGAAAAGCTCACCTCAAAAAAGAGAACAAGAGGCAATAGTGACTGCCAGGGACCTAATCAATATGGACATAAGTAAGATGTCAGAACTAGAGTTCAGAATGATGATTATAAAGGTACTAGCTAGGCTTGAAAAAATCACAGAAGACACTAGAGAGTCCCTCCCTGGAGAAATAAAAGAATGAAAATCTAATCAAAATCAAAAAGGCTATTAATGAGATGCAACCAAAAACGGAGGCTCTAACTCCTAAGATAAATGAGGCAGAAGAATGAATTAGTGATATAGAAGACCAAATAATGGAGAATAAAAAAGGTAAGAAAAAGAGAGATAAACTACTGGATCACGAGGGGAGAATTGAGAGTTAAGTGATACCATAAAGCAAAACAATACTAGAAAAATTGGGATGCCAGAAGAAGAAGAGGAAAGAGAGAGAGAGAGAGAGAGAGAGAGAGAGAGAGAGAGAGAGAGAGAGAGAGAGAGAGAGGTGTGCAGAAGGTATAGGTATACTGGAGCAAATTATAGTAGAGAAGAACTTCCCTAATCTGGGGAAGGACAAGCATTCAAGTCCAGGAGGCAGAGAGAACCTCCTTCAAAATCAATAAAAACAGGTCAACACCCTGACATAGAATAGTGAAACTTGCAAATCTCAGAGACAAAGAGAAAATCCTAAAACAGCTCAAGACAAGAGATCTTTTACCTACAAAGGTAGAAACATGAGATTGGCAGCAGACCTATTTACAGAGATCTGGAAGGTCAGAAATGACTGGGATGATATATTCAGTGTGCTAAATGAGAAAAATATGCAGCCAAGAATACTTTATCCAGCTAGAATAGAAGGAAATAGATAGAGGTAAAGATATATAAAGGAAAAATAAAAAGCTTCAAAATAGAAGGCTTCCAGGACAAACAGAAACTAAAAGAATTTGTGATCACTAAATCAGTCCTGCCAGAAATTAAAAAAAGGGACCCTATAAACAAAGAAAGAGCCCAAGAGTCACATGGACCAGAGACAACACACAGAAACAGTGACTTTACAGGTGATACAATGACACTAAATTTATATCTTTCCATACTTACTCTGAAAGTAAGTGGGATAAATGCCCCAATCAAAAGACACAGGGTATCAGAATGGATTAAAAAAACCCAAGACCCACTGATAAGCTCTCTGTGAGAGACTCATTTTTAGATCCAAAGACATCTCCAGATTGAAAGTGACAGGATGGAAAGCCATTTATCATGCTAATGGACATCAGAAGAGAGATTATATCTTAAATCAAAGACTGTAGCAAAAGATGAGGAAGGATACTATATTATAATTAAAGGGTCTATCCAACAAGATCTAAAAATTGGAAATGTTTGTGCCCCTAACATGGGAGCAGCCAATTATATAAACCAATTAATAACAAAATTAAAGAAACTCATTGATAATAATACAGTAATAGTAGGGTACTTTAACACCCCTCTCACTGCAATGGACAGATCATCTAAGCAGAAGATCAACAAAGAAACAAGGGCTTTGAATGACACACTGGATCAGATGGATTTAACAGATATATTCAGAGCATTCCATCCTAAAGCAACAGAATACACATTCTTCTCAAGTACACAGGGAACATTTTCCAGAATAGATCACATCTTGGTCACAAATCAGGTCTCAACTGGTACCAAAAGATTGGGATCATTCCCTGCATATTTTCTGACCATAATACTTTGAAACTGGAACTCAATCACAAGAGGAAATTTGGAAGGAACTCAAATACAGGGAGACTAAAGAGCACCCTACTAAAGAATGAATGGGTCAACCAGGAACTTAAAGAATTAAAGAAATTCATGAAAACAAATGAAAATGAAAACACAACTGTTCAAAACCTTGGGATGCAGCAAAAGCTGTCCTAAGAGAGAGTACATAGCAAATATGAAGACATAGAAAATATGAGATTTTCTCAAGGATGCATTCCTAGAGATGTATAAAATACCAAAACTGAAACAAAAAGAAACAGAAAAGCCCAAACAGACCCATAACAAGCAAAGAAACTGAAGTAGTAATGAAAAATCTCCCAAAAAACAAGAAACAGGGCCAGATGGCTTCCCAGGGGAATTCTACCAAACATTTAAAGAAGAATTAAAACTACTCTTCTGAAGCTGTCTCAAAAGTAGAAATGGAAGGAAAACTTCCCAACCCTTTCTATTAGGCCAACATTACCTCGATCCCAAAACCAGACAAAGACCTTACCCAAAAGGAGAATGATGGACCACTATCCCTGATGAATACTGATGCAAAAATTCTCACCAAAATACTAGCAAATAGGATCCAACAGTACATTAAAAGGATGATTCATTTTAACAATGTTTATTCTTCTCATCCATGAGCATGGAATGCTCTTCCATCCTTTTGTCTTCTTCAGTTTCCTTCATGAGTGTTCTGTAGTTCCTCGAGTACAGATCCTTAACTTCTTTGCTTAGGTTTATTCCTAGATGTCTTATGATTTTTGGTGCTATAGTAAACGGAATCGATTCTGATTTCCCTTTCTATTTTTTCATTGTTACTGTATAAGAATGCAACTGATTTCTGTGCATTGATTTTGTATCCTGCCACATTACTGAATTGTTGTATGAGTTCTAGTAGTTTGGGGGTAGAGTCTTTTGGGTTTTCCATATAAAGTATCATGTCATCTATGAAGAGAGAGTTTGACTTCTTCTTTGCCAATTTGAATACCTTTTATTTCTTTTTGTTGTCTGATTGCTGTTGCTAGGACTTCTTTTTATTATTTTTTAATTTAATTTATTTTATTTTTTCAGTGTTCCAAGATTCATTGTTTATGCCCCACACCCAGTGCTCCATCCAGTACGTGCCCTCAGTACCCACCACCAGGCTCTCCCATCCCCTTACCCCCTTCCCTCCAAGACCCTCAGATTGTTTCTGAGTCCAAAGTCTCTCATGTTTCATTTCTCTCCCCAAATTGCCCTACTTCCCATTTCCTTTCCTTCTCCTACTGACTTCTATATTACCCCTTATGCACCACACGTAAGTGAAACCATGTGATACTTGAGTTTCTCTACTTTGCTTATTTCACTCAGCACAATCTCTCTCTCTTTTTAAGATTTTATTTATTTATTTTGACAGAGAGAAACACAGTGAGAGAGGGAACACAAGCAGAGGGATTGAGAGAGGGAGAAGCAGGCTTCCCGCTGAGCAGGAAGCCCGATGTGGGGCTTGATCCTGGGTCCCCAGGATCATGACCTGAGCTGAAAGCAGTTGCTTAACCAACTGAGCCACCCAGGCGCCCCAGCATAATCTCTTCTAATCCAGTCCATGTTGCTACAAAAGTTGGATATTCATCCTTTCTGATGGAGGTGTAGTATTCCATTGTATATATGTACCACATCTTCTTTATCCATTCATCTGTTGAAGGGCACCTTGGCTCTTTCCACAGTTTGGCGATTGTGGACTTCTAACACTATGTTGAAAAATAGTGGCAAGAGTAGGCATCCTTGTCTTATTCCTGATCTCAATGGGAAGGCTGTCAGTTTTTCCCTATTGAGAATGATATGTCCTGTGAGTTTTTCGTAGACAGATTTTATGAGGTTGAGGAGTTATCTCTATCCCTATACTTTGAAGAGTTTTAATCAGGAATGGATGCTGTATTTTGTCAAATGCTTTTTCTGCATCAATTGAGAGGACCATGTGGTTCTTCTCTCTTCTCTTATTGATTTGTTTTACCACATTGATTGATTTGCAAATGTTGAACCACCCGTGCATCCCAGGGATAGATCCCACCTGCTCATGGTGGATAATCTTTTTGACCTACTATTGGATCTTATTGGATAGGATCTTGTTAAGAATCTTGGCATCCATATTAATCAGGGATATTTGGTCTGAAATTCTTTTTGATGGGGTGTTTGTCTGGTTTGGGGACTAAAGTAATGCTGGCTTCATAGAAAGAGTCTGGAAGTTTTCCTTCTGTTTCTATTATTTGAAACAACTTCAGGGGACTAGGTATTATTTCTTTGAATGTTAGGTAGAGTTCTCCAGGGAATCCATCAGGTCCTGGGCTCTTGTTTTTTGGGAGGTTTTTGATCACTGCTTCAATCTCATTACTATATATTGGTCTATTCAGATTGTCAATTTCTTCCTGATTCAGTCTTGGAAGTTTATAGGTTTCCAGGAATGCATCCATATCTTCTAAGTTGTTTAACTTATTGGCATATAGCTGTTGATAGTAATTTCTGATGGCTGTTTCTATTTCCTTGGTGTTGGTTGTGATCTCTCCCCTTTCTTGATAATTTTATTGATTTGGGTCCTCTCCCTTTTCTTTTGGATTAGTTTGGCTAGTGTTTTATTGATCTTATTAATTCTTTCAAAGAACTGGCTTCTAGTTTTGTTGATGTGTTCTACTGTATCTCTAGTTTCTTATTTGTTGATCTCTGCTCTAGTCTTAATTATTTCCTGTCTTGTGTGTGGGGCTGGCTTAATTTGTTGTTGATTTTCGTTAAGGTGTAAAGAGAGTTAGTGTACTCAGGGCTTTTCAATTTTTTTTTGAGTGAAATTTGGATGGTTATGTTAAAATATATATACTGCTCAGAGCAATCTATGCTTTCAATGCCATCCTGATCAAAATTCCACCAACATTTTTCAAAGTGCTGGAACAAACAATCCTAAGATTTATACAGAACCAGAAAAGACCCCGAATTGCTAAGGAAAAGTTGAAAAAGAAAAACAAAGTTGGGGCATCACGTTACTTGATTTCAAGCTTTATTACAAAGCTGTGATCACCAAGACAGCATGGTAGTGGCACAAAAATAGAAAAATAGACCAATGGAACAGAGTCCAGAGTCCAGATATGGACCTGCAACTCTATGGTCAAATAATCTTTGACAAAGCAGAAAAAAATATACAGCGGAAAAAAAGTCTCTATACTTTTACTCTCTACTGGGAAAATTGGACAGCTACATATAGAAGAATGAAATTAGACCATTTTCCTATGCCACACACAAAGATAAACTTGAAATGGATGAAAGGCCTCAACGTGAGACAGAAATCTATCAAAATCCTAGAGGAAAACATAGGAAGTAACCTTTTTGATATCAGCCACAGCAACTGCTTTCAAGACATGTCTCCAAAGGCAAAGGAAACAAGAGCAAAAATGAACTTTTGGGACTTCATCAAAATAAAAAGAAAATAGTCAACAAAACAAAGAGGCAACCGGCGAAATGGGAGAAGATATTTGCAAATGACACTACAGACAAAGGACTGATATCCAAGATCTATAAAGAACTACTCAAACTCAAAAACCAAAATAAAGATCATCATATCAAAAAATGGGCAGGAGACATGAAGAGACACTTCTCGATAGAAGACATACAACTGGCTAACAGACACATGAAAAATGTTTTGTTATCACTAGCTATCAGGGAAATTCAAACCAAAACCACACTGAGATACCACCTTACATCAGTGAGAATGGCCAAAATTAACAGGATAGGAAACAAGTGTTGGAGAGGCTGTGGAGAAATGGGAACCCTCTCACAGTGTTGGTGGGAATGCAAGTTGGTGCAGCTGCTTTGGAAAACAGTGTGGAGATTTCTTTAAAAATTAAAAATAGAGCTATTCTATGACCCTGCAATTGCACTACTGGGTATTTACCCCAAAGATACAGATGTAGTGAAAAGAAGGGCCATATGTACCCCAACGTTAATAGCAGTAATGGCCACATCGCCAAAATGTGGAAAAAGCCAAGGTGCCCTTCAACAGATGAATGGATAAATATATGGTCCATATATACAATGGAATATTACGCCTCCATCAGAAAGGAAGAATACCCAACTTCTGTAGCAACATGGATGGGATTGGAAGAGATTATGCTGAGTGAAATGAGCCAAGAAGAGAAAGTCAAGTATCATATGGTTTTGCTTACTTGTGGAGCATAAGGAGTAATATGGAGGACGGTAGGAGAAGGAAAGGAAATGGGAAGTGGGGTAAATTGGGGAGGGAGATGAAACATGAGAGACTCTGGATTCAGAAACAAACTGAGGGTCCTGGAAGGGAGGGGTGGGGGAATGAGTGAGCCTGGTGGTGGGTAGTGAGGGCACATATTGCATGGAGCACTGAGTGTGGGGTATAAACAATGAATCTTGGAACACTGAAAAAATAAAATAATGTAATTTAAAAAAAGTCATTTGTACCTTAGTAATGTTCAGAATTCATTAAAGCCTACATACACAAACAAACAAACAAGTAAATAAATAAAAGGATTATTCACCACAACCAAGTGGAATTTATTCCTGGGCTGCAAGATTGGTTCAACATCCACAAATCAATGTGATACACTGCATAAATAAAAGAAAGGACAAGAACCATATGATCCCCTCAATAGATGCAGGAAAAGCTTTTGACAAAGCACAGCATCCTTTCCTGATTAAATTTCTTCAAAGTGCAGGAATAAAGGGAACATGCATCAATATCATTTTAATATCATAAAAGGCATATATGAAAAGCCCACAGTGAATATCATTCTCAATGGGGAAAAACTGAGAGCTTTCCCCCTAAGGTCAGGAACATGGCAGGGATGTCTACTCTCACCACTGTTGTTCAACATAGTACTGTAAGTCCTAGCCTCAGCAATCAGACAACAAAAAGAAATAAAAGGCAACCAAATCAACAAAGAGGAAATCAAACTCTTACTCTTTGCAGATAACATGATACTCTATGTGGAAAACCCAAAATACTCCAACCCAAAATTGCTAGAACTGACACAGGAATTCAGCAAAGTGGCAGGGTATAAAAATCAATGCACAGAAGTATGTTGCATTTCTACACACCAATCATGAAGGTCATCAAATAAATCCCCTTTACAATTGCCAACAAAACCATAAGACACCTAGGAATAAACATAACCCAAGAGGGAAAGTATCTGTACTCAGTAAGCTATAAATCACTTGTGAAAAAAATGTAGGATGCCACAAAGAAATGAAGACATTCCATGCTCATGGATTAGAAAAACAAATATTGTTAAAATGTCTATGCTATGTAGATCAACCTATATAGTCAATGAATTCCCCATCAAAATACCACCAACTTTTTTCACAGAGCTGGAACAAATAATCTTAAAGTGTATATGGAACCAGAAAGGACCCTGGTTACCCAAAAGAATGTCAAAAAGAAAGGCGAAGCCAGAGGCACCACAATTCCAGACTTCAAGCTGTATTACAAAGCTATAATCATCAAGACAGTATGGTCTTGATAGACACATAGATCACAATAGACACATAGATCAATGCAACAGAATAGAGAACCCTGAAATGGACCTTCAACTCTATGGTCAACTAATCTTTGACAAAATGGGGAAGAACATCCAATTGAAAAAAGTCTCTTCAACAAATGGTGTTGGGAAAACTGGGCAGCTACATGCAAAAGAATGAAAATGGAGACCTTTCTTACACTATACACAGAAATAAATGCAAATAGATTAAAGACCTAAATGTGAGATCTGAAACCATATAAATCCTAGAACAGAGCACAGGTAGTAATTTTTGACATCAGTGGTAGGAACATTCCCCCGCCCCCTTTTTAAAGTTTTTATTTAAATTCCAGTTAGTTATACTGTATAATATCAGCTTCAGGTATATAATATGGTGATTCAACACTTCCATAAAACAGCCCGTTCTCATCATAGCAAGTGCACTCCTTAATCCTCATTACTTATTTCACCCATCCCCCCACCTACCACCCCTCTGTGTCAGGGACGGTGCATGATCCGCCCTTCCCTCCATGCCCAAGCCACCAGAAATTCTGGTGGAGGTACCTGTGAATGTGAATGAAAGCCCAGAGGGGCTTTCCCTGCCTAGAATCCGAAAAGCCACTTACCCTGTGGGTCAGGGCAATATGTCCTTGGTGTGCTTATTCAAGACATAGTTCCATTTAATCCTCCTCCCGGTAATCATATCTCTGTATCTCTTATCTGTATTCCTTGATCCCTCTGCCTCAATGGTCTCAACTTCTGTGAGTTTAAGCAATCACTCTGTACCCTGCAGTAACAATACTAATCTTGTCTCTAGGGTGGGTGCAAAAGAAGTTAAAGATTTAACTGCACCACCCAACTTCCTCACATGGGAATAATAAAAGACTGGGACCCTTGACAGTCAATGATAGAGAGAGGAAGACTGAGAGAGAAAGAGAGAAGAGCAGAATGAAGAGACAAAGCCATGAGACTGAGAGTCTGAGAGACGGAGACACAGATACAGAAAGACAGAGAGCCTGCGTAGAGAGAGGCAAAGGCTGAGAGCCTGCAAACAGATACAGAAACAGAAAGAGAGAGAGAGAGAGACTGAGAGCCTGCAGAGAGACTGAGACAGAGAGAAAAAGGCAGAGGGCCTGCGAGGAAGCAGCAAGAGAGCCTTAGAGGAGAGAGCAGGAGAGCTGGCAAACAGCAAGAGAGCCTGCAAAGAGAGACTGAGAAGCTGAGAGACAAAGGCAGAGATCCTGTGAGGAGGCAGAGAGCCTTAGACATAGCAAGAGAGCCTTCAAGGAGAGCAGCAAGAAACAGCGAGAGAGCCTGCAAAGAGAGACAGAAGCAAAGAAGCAAGAAAGCAGCAGAAAGAGAAGCAGACAGGGAGTAGAGAGACAGAAGAGAGAGAAGTAGAGCAAGAGGGCCAAAGCTAGAGCTAGAGAGCTAGAGCTAGAAAGCCAAAGCTAGAAAGCCAGAGTGTGAGGCTGAGCCTGCTTCATAGGTCTCTCCTGATTGACCTCGGGTCTGTCAGCTTGCATTAGATTTCCGTGTCCGAGTCATTATTTTGCCCGCCAGACATCCCGCGGTTCGGGATGCACCATCTCTGCCGAGGCTGGCTCCTCCGGCGGTGACACCTCTGGTAATCAACAGTTTGTTCTCTATAATTATGAGTCTGTTTCTTGGTTTTCCTCTCTCTTTCCACCCCCATGATCATTTGTTTTGTTTCTTTAAATCACATAGAAGTGAAATCACATGCTATTTCTCTTCCTTGACTGATTTGCTTCACTTAGCATAATACTCTCTAGCTACAACATTGCAAGTAGCAAGATTTCATTCTTTTTTATGCCTGAGTAATATTCAATTGTATACATTTTTTTTTAGATTTTTAAAAATTTATTTGACAGAGAGAAACACAGCCAGAGAGGGAACACAAACAGGGGGAGTGAAAGAGGGAGAAGCAGGCCTCCCGCCCAGCAGGGAGCCTGATGCGGGACTCGATCCCGGGTCTCTGGGATCATGACCTGAGCTGAAGGCAGTCGCTTAACCAACTGAGACACCCAGGCGCCCCCAATTGTATACATTTACCACACTTTATCTATTCATCAGTTGATGGATGGACATTTGGGCTCTCTATAATTTGGTATTGTAAATAATGCTGCTATAAACATTGGGGTGCATGTATCCCTTTGAAGTAGTATTTTTGTATTCTTTGGGTAAATTCCTATTAGTGTAATTGCTGGATCATTGGGTAGTTCTACTTTTATTTTTTGAGGAATCCATACTGTTTCTTCCAGAGTGGTTGCACCAGTTTGCATTTCTACCAACAGTGCAAGAGGGTTCCCTTTTCTTTGCATCCTCGCCAACACCTGTCTCCTGTGTTGTTAATTTTAGTCCTTCTGTTAGGTGTGAGGTGATATGTCATGGTAGTTTTGAGTTGTATTTCCCTGATGATGAGCACTGAGTAATGTATAGAATTTTTGAAGCTCTATATTGTACAAAAACTAATGTAACACCATATGTTAATTATTCTGCAATTAAAATTTAAAAATTAACAACAAAAAGAAACTACTGTGTGGTATTTATCTCTTGATTGGACCCACACTATTAACACACACACACACACACACACACATAGAAACACATACACACACATACACTGTGTGTGTATAGTAATAAATGATGACCAAATACAGTTTATTCCCAGAGTAAGAGGTTGGTTTAACATTTGAAATCAATGTAATTTAACACACTAACAGAATAAAGGAGAAAAATGACATAATTATTTCTACTGGTAATTGACATGAAGATGAACCATTTATCAAAAGTCAATATCCATTTGTGATAAAAAAAAAATCTCAGGGAAACTGGAAAGGAAATTCATCTAGCAGATAAAAGACATCACCAACACTCTTAAAAAAAAGATTTATTTATTTGTTTTAGAGAGAGAGAGCACACAAGGAGGTGGAGGGAAAAAGAGAGAGAGGAAGAGAGAGAGAATCCCAAGTAGATTCCCTGCTGACTTTGGAGCTTGATGAGAGCTAGATCTCAGGCCCTATGACATGACTTGAGCTAAAATCAAGAGTTGGCTGCTTACTGGGCCATCCATGTGCCCCATCAGCACTCTTATAGCTAATATGGTACCTGGTAAAATATTGAACCCTTTCATCCTAAGGATGTCTGCTCTTACCACTGTTATTTAACATCAAATTGGAGGCGTTAGCCAGTGTAGCAAGGTAAGAAAAACAAATGAATAAACATACAGATTGGAAAGGAAAAAAATAAAACTATCCCGACAACAGGATTTTATATATAGAAAATCCTAAGAAACCCAAAAATCAAAAACTTAGAACTAATGAATGACTTTAACAAGGCTACGGGATACAATGCTAATTTAAAAAGAAATCACTTTTTAAACATAATGGTAGCACATAATTTGATAATAGTAAATTCCATCAAAATACAAAAAGACTTAGAAATAAAATTAACAGAAGATATATAAGATCTATATTTTCAGTATTACAAAACACTACTAAGAGAAATTAAAGACTTAAATACAAAGATAGATCGGGTTCATGGGTTTGAAGCCTCAAAACTCTTAGTTAGTTAGTTATCACCAAAAGGATCTCTAGATTCAAAGCAATCCCACTCATAACCCTTACAGGCTTTTTTTCCCCTAAAAACTGACAAGCTGATTTTAAAATCTATATGAAAATATAAAGAATCTAGAACCAGGGATGGTAAACTATGGTCTGTGGACTAAATCCAGCCCACTGCCCATTTCTATAAATAATATTTATTGGAACAGACCCACTCATTCATTTAGATACTGTATATGGCTGCTGTTGTGCTTCCACAACAGTACTGAGTAGCTGTGATAAAGACCATATGACTGGAGCGCCTGGGTGTCTCAGTCAGTTAAGCATCTGCCTTTGGCTCAGGTCATGATCCGAGGGTCCTGGGATCGAGTCCTGCATCATGCTCCCTGCTCTGTGAGAAGCCTCCTTCTCCCTCTGCCTGTTGCTCTGCCTACTTGTGCTCTCTCTCTTTCTGTCAAATAAATAAATAAAATCTTTAAAAAAGACCATGTGACCCACAAGCCTAAAATATTTACTGTCTAGACTCTTACAAAAAACTCTGTAGACCACTGATCTAGAATATCCACAATAATCTTGAAAAAGAACAAAGTTGACAAACATATTATATGACTTCAAAAATTACTGTAAACCTGCAGTAGCCAAGACAGTATGAAACTGTGATAAGGAACCACAAATGGATGATGGAATCAACAGAGCTCCCACAGACAAACCCACATGTATATGGTCATTTGATTTTTATTTTTTATTTATTTATTTTTAAAATTTATTTATTTATTTATTTATTTATTTTAAGATATTATTTATTTGACAGCAAGAAACACAGCGAGAGAGGGAACACAAGCAGGGGGAGTGAGAGAGGGAGAAGCAGGCTTCTTGTTGAGCAGGGAGCCCCATGTGGGTCTCCGGGATCATGACCTGAGCAGAAGACAGTTGCTTAACCAACTGAGCCACCCAGGTGTCCCAAGGTCATTTGATTTTTAAAAAATATTTGTTTGTTTGTTTAGGAGAAAGAGAGAGAGTGAACTAGCAAAAGCGGGGGTGGGGGCAGAAGGGGAGGGAGAAATAATGCACAAGCAGACTCCCTGACGAGTGCAGAGCCTGATGTGGGGCTTGATCCTGTGACCCTGAGATCATGACCTAAGCTGAAATCAAGAGTCAGACGCTCAACTGACTGAGCCACCCGGGTGCTCCCGGCCATTTGATTTTTGACACATTTGCAAAGGCAACTCAACGGGGGAAAGGAAGGTCTTTTCAACAAATGAGGCTGTACTATCTGGATATCCATATGTAAAAAATATGGATACCTCATAACACAGAAAAAAGTAACTTGAGATAAATCACAGGTTTAGATGCAGGATACAAAATCAACGCGCAGAAATCAGTTGCATTCTTATACACCAACAACGAAAAAATAGAAAAGGAAATCAGAGAATCGATTCCATTTACTATAGCACCAAAAACTATAAGATACTTAGGAATAAACCTAACCAAAGAAGTCAAGGATCTATACTCGAGGAACTACAGAACACTCATGAAAGAAATTGAAGAAGACACAAAAGGATGGAAGAGCATTCCATGCTCATGGATCGGAAGAATAAACATTGTCAAAATGTCTATACTGCCCAGAGCAATCTACACTTTCAATGCCATTCCGATCAAAATTCCACCAACATTCTTCAAAACGTTAGAACAAACAATCCTAAAATTTATATGGAACCAAAAAAGACCCCGAATCGCTAAGGAATTGCTGAAGAAGAA
>PITA01014240.1:0-38901 GCA_004023965.1 Spilogale gracilis
ATAGATTTGTGGGTCCATATGTGGGCTCTCCACTCTGTTCCATTGGTCTGTTTCTCTGTTTTTATGCCAGTACCATGCTGTCTTGGTAATCACGGCTTTGTAATAAAGCCTGAAGTCAGGTAATGAGATGCCCCCAGCTTTGCTTTTCTTCTTCAGCAATTCCTTAGCGATTCGGGGTCTTTTTTGGTTCCATATAAATCTTACTCATTTTATGAGGCTTGGCAAAATTATCAGTAAGTATTTGTTGAAATTAATTGGCCAAGAGCTCTTCTAGTTTGGGGCAAATCGTGAAGCAACATAGCAGCAACCATAAAGATTAAAAAGAATGTCTTTGTATTACAAATCCAGCATTTCTTAAACAACCATTTACAAGTGAGTAAACATAAGGACCTCTTTAACCGTAAGCGATAATACTCCAATGAGAGAAACAACACTATTTACAACAATGAGTTTATGGACATTAATTTGATAGGACTAAACACTGAATGATTTATAAAAGTGAAAAATTGAATGGCCCTAAATATCTAACAGTGGGGAACTTGTTAAGTAAACTCTGATGTTTTCTTTTCATACAATTACATTTCAGTTAAAATCATGCTTTCAAAACCACTTGTCATCATGGGGAAATTAATGTGTGTTAAATCAAAAAAATATGGTAGCAGAACCTGATGATTTCCTACCCATACCATTCCCCTATTTCCTAGCAATACAATGTTGTTGAGTTTTCTGTCCTCCTCTGCATTGCTGTGTGCTTTGGGGGAGGCAGGTACCAGCCCTGCCCAAGGAGTGACCATGAATTCCCCTTGGTAGCGACTCCTTGAGGCACAGGTACGTGTGTGGTTCATTTCGGGCCAGTGAGGTGCTTCAGGGGTAGGGAGGCTTCTGGAAAGGCTTTCCTCCATCTTGAAAAGAGATAGCAGAAGCCAAGATCCTACTATGACATGTTAGTGAGTCTGCAAATGAGGAGAGCATGGTGGCAGCTGCCATGCAGGGAGGTCTGGGGCTAAGCTGACATGCCAGGAGAATGCAGAAAGAGGGGAAGGCTCTACAGGTGCCTGGCTCTGCCCATCTGCTGATAGTCAACCTTGGAGTCATTAGGCGTAGGTCAGTAGCCAAAAGTCAGATCATTTTCCTATATAGGAAATTTGGTGAATTTACTCACTTATTTTAACTCTTTAGATTCAGTTGACTGATTTTCATTCTGTTTTCCTAATAGCACTTAAGGAATATTGAGTTTATCCTCATTGTACTTCCTTGTTGCTGTATCTTGAGATGAAGTATTGATAAACTGTCCTGCTTAAGAAGTCACCTTATCCCTGGATTTATGTGAGCCTATGATTTCTTATTCTTTAAAACAAATGAATATTGAGTCCAGATTTTTTCTGACTTAGAACTAAAAACATGCTAATACATGTAGGTTGAGAGAGAGAGAGAGAGAGCGAGGAGGGGGAGGGATTATCTCTCACTTAATTTCTGGATTGTAAGAATGGGATATGGCTGACTCATGCATTTATTATATTCATCTTTGTACTTTTCTACATTTTTTCAATTTTTAATAATGAACATGTATTGCTATTTTGATTAAGTGGAAAGTTATTCTTAAAACATCCGTTTAAGTGCTATAAATGGTGTAAGTGCTAATCTCAGAGGGTTATAAGATCACTGAGAGTTGGGAAGAAGTAAGTCTATGGTTCTTGATTTGGTGGAGAAAAACTGGAGGAACACTTTCATGATATTTATTGTCTCTTCTCTGCCTGACGCTTTATAAATACATACTCGCTTTTCATCATTGCAATGGTCTTGAAAGTTTATATTGTCTCTGTTTTATAGAGGTAGGAACTGAAGATATAAAGCTCATACAATTAACAAATATTGGAACCTCGATTTTAATGTAGATCTTATATTAAATCTCATGTGTCACAACCTCATAGATGACCTTCCTGGAGGGAGAAATCACAGAATGTTAGACCTGAGGAGACCATTCAGACAAAGAATCGTTGTGATAGTAAGTGATTAAAAACTGACCCAAAGTACAAGCAAAGTGTAATTTTGGAATTGGAATTTGTAAATTGAAATTGATTGCCTTATGAAGTGAGGAAGGAACAGAATGGACCAGCATCAGGCGTGGCTGGACCCAGGTGTCAATCTGTACAGAAGGTGTTAGAACATTCTGTCCATGAAAGGAGACAGTGTCCCAAGGCTGCAAAGAGGGGAGCATAGAAATAGGCCTCCATAATACCTCGCAAGGCTCCTGTAGTCCTCAGACATGAGCTCTGAAAGAAGCAACTTCCTAAGGTTGAAGTGGAGATACAGTAAAGTCAGTCCAAAAACCCATCCAAACATTTGTGAAAAAGATGTGTATCATTTTGTTTTTTTCTTGTTTATATATCATTGTTTGCCTAGTACTTTTATCCTAAGAAAAATCATATTGCTTAAGAAATCTGGATACAGCTATTCCTTCTTTGTTCCCACAGACAGAGGAAACTAATTCCTGCCCCCTGTCATCCAGCAGTAAAGAATCCTGACCACAGAGTGACCTTTCAGTGTAAGGCTTTAATTAGCATTAGCCGCAGACTGTTTTCCAGCTCAGTGCAGAATATTTATATTTTAGAAGCTTCTAATTGTACAAGTTACTGCAAGAAAGGAGAGCACCCATTTTCTTTTTCCTCACTTAGTCTCTTATGAAGAGTGGGTAATTTTTTTCTGCAAAGGGTCAAATAGGAAATATTTCCGGCTTTGCAAACTATATGGCCTCTGTAGCAAGTCCTTGGAGTCACTGTGTTTGAAGAGCAGAGGCTGTTGTGGACAATATGTAAACACATGAGCATGGCCAAGTTCCAGGACAATTTTATTTTTGAAAACAGGAAGCAGACCAGATTGACTTTGCAGGTTTTGGTTTGCCAATCCCTGTCTTGGATCACTGATCCCCACCCACCCCCCACCCTTGAAAGAGCAAGAGAATTTCACATTTTATATGGGTATATTCTATGTTAACTATTTTGATGATTGTCTAAAGCAATCAGTATGAAAAGGGAATTATTGCTACCCATTTTGTGCTGCTGTTCATTCCAGACAAGGAAGAAACTTATCAAGGCATGGAGCTTAAAAATTTTAAGTTCATAAGACTATTTCAATAGAAAAATGATTTAATGTTTTAAAACCTTTTAGTTCAAATGTAAATTTGACTAAGAAAAAGAATGATGCAATCTGAACAGTGCGAAGATGGAGCGATCATAAATTTAAGAAGCCAATACATTATATTTCCTGGCTGTGGAGGGGAGAGAGACAAATGAAATGATAGAGTAGCTGCTATTTTAAATCTCTAGGAATTCCTGCTCGATGATGATGTGGCATTCAAAACTTGTTGACAGACTGCACTTGACTAGTTTTTTGGGGAAAGGGGGCATAAATGACACTTGATTTCTATAGATTAAAAATATCTGGGCTACTAAAATCTTAACACTTATTAACATACAGCTTTAAATATACACACACCACCTTATTTATTTATTTATTTATTTAAAAATTTTATTTAATTATTTGACAGAGAGAGATCACAAGCAGGCAGAGAGGCAGGCAGAGAGAGGAGGAAGCAGGCTCCCCGCTGAGCGGAGAGCCCGATGTGGGCCTTGATCTCAGGACCCTGAGATCATGACCTGAGCCGAAGGCAGAGGCTTTAACCCACGGAGCCACCCAGGTGCCCTGCACCACCTTATTTAAACTCAGTTCAGTTTTGGTGATAATTATTATCACCCAAAATATCATCCAAGAAAGTAGAACCTTAACTCACATGTACAGACATGGACACCTTGGAACCTAGATGTGTTGTGCATTATTATCCTTACTTTCGGACATAAAACAGCATAGAGACCAGAGAAGTTACCTGATTCTTCCTAAGTCACATATCTAGTGACCAGCAGAGCTACAACCAGAATCTAGATTTTTGGACTCCAAGTTTATACTCTCATACTGTATAGTATTTTCTAAACCGCCTCATAAACACGCAGACTTTTTTAATCCTCAAACCTTAAAACATTGTGAATAAAACAATGTATTGATTTTTACAACAGGTTTAAAGATTTATTAAGAACAAATTATTTTAAGCTTTCAGGTGCAACCTAGAACTATTTTTTGAAAATCACAATGAAAAAAATTATGTGTGTTGGGCACAGATCATTTAAATATGTAGAATGAAGTGGTAGAAGTGTATATGCATTCAGGCTGTGCTCTGGATTTCTAGGAGCTCAGGTGGACCTCAGAAGTCAGGTGCATGAATATGCTTAAGTCTTCCATGACGGATGTTATGTGTTTGGCCCAATAGTGAGCATTTAGACTATCCCAGAAGGTTATGTTTTTAATATTTTATTTTGTTGTGGTAGTGTTCTCTGTAGAATTCTATTTGAAAACAAAATTATTTTGCTAAATAATTTACTAGGTTAGATCATTTTTCTAGCTTTCATATTTTGTGCCACTTTAAGAATGAAATCTATATCTGGATGTAAAAGTCTAGGAGGGATTACATTGCTTTAATAGAAAAACAGTTTTGATTATTCCCATTGATGATTTTAATAACATCTATCCTGCATCTGACCCACAACAATGGTTTCCAAGCTCTTCTGTAGTTTTAGAGTAACTTGAATTCTTGTGTTTAGTAATTATTGGTTGAGTGACTGAATGGGCGAATGCAAACTTCAGATTCAAGGTCTGGGAAGGGCTGAATAATAGTCCACTGTATGCCATTCTATGTGTACATCACTCTTTTTGTGTCTCCATTTTGCCATTTCCAGAATGTCATAAAATTGGAATTACATAGTTCGTAGCTTTTTCCAACTAGCTTGTTTCACTTAGCAGTATTCATTTAAATTTCCTCCATGTCTGTTTATGCCTTGATAGCTCATTCTTTTTGTGTGGAATTAAGTTTTCAACTCTTTGGTACCAAAGAGTGTGATTCCTGGATTGTACGGTAAGAACATATTTAGTTTGTAAGAAACTTCCAAACTGTTTTCCAAACTGGCTACGCTGTTTTGCATGCTACCAGCAAAGAATGACAGTTGTGTTCCCCAGCCTCAGCAGCAGTCAGCGGTAGCATGTTCTGGATTTCGGCCATTCTAATAGGTATGTATTGGTATCTCATCATGTTTTTTTTGTTTTTTTTTTTTAAAGATTTTATTTATTTGACAGAGAGAAACACAGCCAGAGAGGGAACACAAGCAGGGGAAGTGGAGAGAGGGAGAAGCAGGCTTCCCGCTGAGCAGGGAGACTGATCCGGGGTCTCCGGGATCATGACCTGAGCCAAAGGCAGTCGCTTAACCAACTGAGCCACCCACATGCCCCGGTATCTCATCATGTTTTATAATTTATTTTTTATTTAGTGATTCACCACTTACATACAGTACTCAGTGCTCATCACGTGTCCTCCTTAATACCCACCATGCGTTTAGCCCATCCCCTAACCTCCTTCCAACAACTGTTTGTTCTCTATTCTTAAGAGTCTCTTATGGTTTGCTTCCCCCTTTTTTCTCCTTTCTCCTATGTTCATATAGTTTTGTTTCTTAAATTCCACAGATGAGTGAAGTCATATGGTGTTTTTCTTTCTCTGATTGACTTATTTTGCTTAGGGTAATACACTCAAGCTCCATCCACATTGTCGCAAATGGCAAGGCTTATTCTTTTTGATGGCTGAGTATTATTTCATCGTATATACTGGTACCTCATTATTCTAATTTGTGATTCCCTAGTGACATAGATGTAGAGCACCTTTTCATATGCTTATACGCCTTCTGCATATCTTTAATGAGACATCTGTTCGGGTTTTTTGCCCACTTTTTAACTGGATTGGTTTGCTTTCTTAGTGTTGATTATTAAGAGTTCTTTGTATATTTGGGATAACAGTCCTTTATCAGATAAGCCTTATGAAATAGTCTCTTCCAGTCTTTTCATTATCTTGACAGTGTTTTTCACAGAACATTCTCAAGATAAGATATTTCTGAAAACTATCTTTTCATACCACTGCATTTTGGTCTGGACCAAAATTGGCATTATTACCAAAACTGCTCTTTGTCCTAAAATTCCTCCCCAGAGATGTATTCTTCTTAAACAGACTGAAATACGTCTACCTAATAATGAGCTTTGAGTACCAGCAATCTCAGGCCACCATCTATTCAGTCACAGAAGCCTATGCTACATCTTAGCCTGTGACACGGTCACAGCCTACATTTGCTTAATGGTTACACAGGTCACACAGGACAAGGATCTGTGTTTAAAAGAAAAATTTCTTGTTAAAAAACGTGGTTCTGGGGTGCCTGGGTGGCTCAGTTGGTTAATCAACTGCTCTCGGCTCAGGTCATGATCCCGGAGACCTGGGATCGAGCCCCACATTGGGCTCCCTGCTCAGGGGGAAGCCTACTTCTCCCTCTCTCCCTCCCCCTGCTTGCGTTCCCTCTCTTGCTGTGTTTCTCTCTGTCAAATAAATAAATAAAATCTTTAAAAAGAAAAAAAAAGACAATAAAAAAGTGGTGCTGTATGATAGTAGATACCAGTTAGATATGTTGTGTGTGTATAGATGTTAAATGTCTATTATGCATTTGGCAAAACCCATAGGATATACAACATTAAGAGCAAGCCCTAACATAAACTATAGACTTTAGTTAATAATAAATGTATCAATATTGGCTCATCATTTGCAGTAAATGTAACACACTAATTTAAGATATTAACAACAGGGGAAACTGTGTATGTATATGTGTGTTGGAGTGGAGTGATAGATACAGAGGTATATGGGAACCCTGTACGTTATACAGGATTTTCTATAAATCTAAATCTGATCTAAAAATAAAGCCTATTTATTTAGACAATACGCTGCTTCAAATTTACAAAGCGATTTTATTTGCATTTCAGATAAGTTTAAATGTTTGAAGAACATTTTTTTAAAAGGTAAAAACAGCAATAGTTAAAAACATCAATTCATTAAGGTAGAAAACTAAGATACTTTATTTGAATGTGATGTCAAACACATACCTTTGACATTCTGCCTTCCCTCAACTGTCTAACACCCAGTTCTTTACTAAAGTGACACAACTAACAAAGAAGGAGAAATGTCATCCCTCACTGGAAACTGGAATGCATTCTCACATTTCTGAAATTGTGAAAGGCAGAATTTTAGAGGGTTCCCGGAAGAGTTCCACCCCAGTGGGTACGCAGGGCTTGGATAGTCTCTTCGTTTTGAATGTGGAGAGCACCTTTGCATATGATGGCTATGTAATTGCTCCCTTGATTAAACGATGCCTCATGGCAAATGATTTTGGAATAGTCACTCCCTTGATTGTATTGCATTCTGTAAGACACTCTTGTAGCAGCCTGGAAGGAGATTGGAAGTCAGAGAAATGGGCTTCTGCTGGCTAGGAAAAAAAATGCAGAGAGCCACACTGTGAACTGCCTTTAGGGGCTATGTCACAAGAGACCGCTGGGGGTTTATGAACTGAGAGTGGCAGCAAAAAATCAGGGACCTCGGTCATACGGCTGCAAGGAAGATAATGCTGCCAAAAACTTGAATAAGCTTGGGGGAGGACCCAGAGCTCCATATGAGAACTGCAGTCGTGGCCAACATTGTAATTGTGGCTTTGTGAGACCTCAGCAGAGGATCCAGCTAAGCTGTGCCTGGAATCCTGATCCATGGAAACTGTGAGATAATAGGCATGTGTTATTTTTAAGCCATTGAGTTTGTGGTAATTTGTTATGTAGTAACAGAAAAGTAATACAGACTTTGCACATGGGGGAGTCAGGTTACAAAAAAGAGCATCTGTTTTGGTTCACCTTTCCAACCGGGAGCCCATGGGCTCCGTGGTCAGAAGCCTTGTCTAAAGGAGTCCCCCCACCGGTCTAAATCTCTCCAGTTGGCCAGAGGAATAGGTCCAATGCCATTTGTCACCTTGACCCCATTGCTTCCTGCCTTGATTGAGAAGAATCAACATGCCAGACCAGTTCCCTCTGTGCATTTCAAAGGGAAAGCACCTGTGGCACACGCTTACCGCCTGTCCATATAAGGCTCAATGACTCTGATTTGCCAACTCTCAGGCCATTTCCTCCTGAGAAATCCCAAAAGTACATTTCTCTGACTTCCAATTTCCCTCCGATCTGCTACAAGAATTATGTAAGAGACTCACATAGGCTAACAGTCTGAAATAAGCTGGACAATAGCACCAAGTTGTTTACGGAAGTACAATCATCCGATCAAAAAGAGAGCATGAAGCAGACCAGTCAGAAGAAAGGAACCTGTTGAAACAAGGACCAGGAGAGAGTTTAGAAGAAATAGTCTCATTCATATTCACAACAAAAGCCAGATTTTTACCAAAAAGAAACACTCTGAAAACAAGAAGTAATTTTTTGAGAAAAAAAAAATTTAAATCATAACTGACCAAAGTCTGAATGACAGTGAAGAATATAATAGACAATTCTAATAGCCACATGATGTTGACAGTGCACACACATAAGAAGGAGAAAGATAACGAGAAAAGATGAGCATCTTGAGAACAGATTTGGATGTCTAAAAATAATCAATTCTAAATGCAAGAAAAGAAAGCAAGGGACAATGAATAATTGATGAACTGATAGAAAATAATTCTTCAGAACTGGAGAAAGGACTGTGTTTGCAGATTGAAAATGTTCACCAACCAAAGAAGGAATTGTTTTTCAAAAGCCCATTTCTAATATCAACAACTATGAAGGATGTGAGGTCTTGCCGGAGCCACAAGTTAATATGCAAGCCGCCAGCATGGTCACTTTAAGGTGATTACCCTCTGCAAGGCACGGAACATCGACCCTCCCACAAAGTGTGAGGAGTTTGCATGGGGCAGCAGAATCTCCACTCTGTTTGCTACTCCTTTTCCGGAATACTTGATATATAGAGACCAACTCTAGCATATAGCAACATGCTTTTGTTTTTAGCTTGCCCTTGTTAAATATAGCTCAATCTTAGACATCCTATTACAAAATTAAAATGTTTCTAATATAAGATTTTACTAAGGCAGTCATAGTTTTTAGGTAGAGAAAATGTTACTGATTGTTACTAATGCCCTTTACCACAGAGCATAAGCTTAAAGGAATGTAGTTAGGTTTTGCCAGACTGATCCACTTAGAGACATACTGTCTGGCACATTGCAAAATTTTATAATAGGTAACCACTGACTCTACTTCGATCGTGCTGTACTTTTTAAGCTGCCTCTTACTGATATACTGAGCTCTGTTACTAACTCATGATAAGTTAATGATAGTGATTTGTACCTTTTTGGAGTGTATAAAGAGAAATTACATCAAACGTTATGTGCTAATTCAGGGTTGCTTGCATTGATAAGAAATAATGTACTGTACCATGATTTATCCCCCTTGGGTACTGGGTTTTATCTTGAAAGGTCACTCTGATCTTCCCTCTTTGGATAAAGACTTTCATCATAAAGCCACTTTGATCTAACAATGATGTTTGTAGAACAGTATAAATAAAGCCCCCTGAAAACAGTGATCTCAGGAGACTCCTGATCACCACGTGAGTCCAGTCTCCTTATTCGAAAGCGCCGACGCCTTCCCTTCCTTCTGGAACCCTGCCGGATACTGGTTGCTGGGGCTGGCTCCCAGCAAGTTAATAAGGAAAAGGATTATGATTCAGAATCCTAGATATTGAGAGATTCAGAATACAATAGTAAACGAATCAGGTACACTTTTTACATAATTGTGAAAATACTTCAGTTAAATAAAAACTGAATCACAGTAAAGATCTCAAGAAAGTCAAAGATACAATGTACAAGAAAGGGCGGCAGTAGTACAAATTCAATAAAACTCAAAGTTAAATGCAAGTAAATGCAATTAAAAGAGATCTTGACAAAGAAGTCATATTCTAGGAAAATAATTTTTAAAGCATCTGGAAAACTGGGCAGATTTTTCAGTAAAGCCTGGGAACAAAAAGTATAAGGTGGGAGGGAAAAGTGAGAGCTTGCAAAATGTTCCAGGTAAGGTCTTTCAGCAGGAGAGAACATAATTCTCTGATTCGTTGTTAGATTCCGATAAAGAATGTGGGCCCACATAATAATAACTACTAATAGAATTAAAATAATATGTAGAACTGCCTAGCCAATAAAGAGAAAAAAAGAACACATGAAAACTGGCCTAATAAAGTACAAACCAAGAGGAGGAAACAATGCTCCCTCATGCTAATCTGCCTTCCACCGTGCCCTTCCTAGCTTCCTGTCTTAAAGAGTTGTCTGTGCCAGATGTACTTGTGGACAGAAGGAAGCACTGGGTGTTAAAAGAGATGAACTAATGCTTGATTTCATCTCACCCAAGCTATCTTTTTCCTGCATCTGGTGGGGAAACTGACTCTAGGCCTGAGGAGGTCCTGCCAACCCTCTCTCTCTGCATTCTCATTCTTCCTTCAGAAAGTCAGAAAGCAGGTAGGAATCCCATCATTCAGATTTGGGAACAAGCGGGAGTGGGAGCCACCTCCTGTACCTCATGTCTAAACAACATTCTGGATACCAGCTTTTTCAAAGGTGCTTGTGTAGCAAATAGTAGAGGGAACACAGTTTTCCATTTGCCTGCTGGGGAAAGCCCATGGCCAGGGAACTGATTGGCTGGATCAGAGGATATATTTGGGGAGGGATCTTGGATCATAATAACATAAACAGTTAAAACTTCAAACATACCTTATCAAGAATAGTTCCACCTGCAGAAATAACAGGTAAAGAAAAGGGACACTCAGACACTTCAGGAGGTGGGCATATGTAGTACTTTTGAGGGGAGGAAGAGCTACTGAAACTAACATTTTTTTTTTTTAAGATTTTATTTGACACAGAGAGAGAGAGAGATCACAAGCAGGCAGAGAGAGAGGAGGAAGCAGGCTCCCTGCTGAGCAGAGAGCTTGATGTGGGCCTCCATCCAGGATCCTGAGATGATGACCTGAACCGAAGGCAGAGGCTTTAACCCACTGAACCACCCAGGCACCCGAACTGTAACATTTTTAAAGTGTAAACTTTGACCCAGAGATTCCTCTTAGGTAATTTACCTTTTTAGGAATACTTGGTCATGGGCATGCAAAAATTCAAAGATGTTCAAGGCAGCATTTCCTGCCATAGGGAAACCACCCTAAGACTTCAACAAAAGGAAACAGATTAAATATATTGTGGTGTCTTCAGTCAATGGCTGCAGCCAGTAAAAAGAATGCTGTGGCAGGGCACCTGGGTGGCTCAGATGGTTAAGCATCTGCCTTGGGCTCCGGTTATAATCCCAGGGTCCTGGGATTGAGCCCTGCATAAGGCTCACTGCTTGGCCAGGAGTCTGCTTCACCCTCTCCCTCTACTCCTCCCTCCTGCTCATGCTCTATCAAATAAATAAAAAAGATTAGAAAAAAAAAAAAAAAGAATAGGGGGAGCCTGGGTGGCTCAGTTGTTAAGTGTCTGTCTTTGGCTCAGGTCATGATCCTAGGGTCCTGGGATCAAGCCCGGCATGGGGCTCCCTGCTCAGGGAAGAGCATGCTTCTCTCTCTCCCACTCCTGTTTGTATTCCCTCTCTTGCTATGTCTCTGTCAAATAAAATCTTAAAAAAAGAATGGTGTTGATCTATACATATTAGTCTATAAAGTTATATAAAATTCATTGTGGAACATGATCTTATGCTCATACAGACCTGTGCATACATGTGCATGAGTGTCCTTCCTTAGAAACAGGTCTGGCAGCATATTACCTCTTTGGTCTTTGGGGAGAGTGGAACTATAAAACGGTATTCACATTTTTCTTTTTTGCCTTTCTGTATTTTAATTTCCCACAATGAGAATGTTGACTCATATTAAAAAAATTAAAGATAGTCTATTTAATGGAAAAATATTGTTTTGGACAAAAAGATTATTTTTCTCCCTATTTTATTCAAAGAAATACTCACTAGGTAACTTTGCTCATTTAGTCTAGCAGTGGCTTAGAAGTATTTTTCTAGTTGATTTGCACAGAATACTCCTTTTTTTTTTCCATTTTATGGAATCCAAGAATAAGTCCATGGGCTCATTCTGATTATTTAGTAATGTTTAAATTTTCCATGTGACAAACTCATTATAATCTGATAATCAATATAATCAATATGTATATACATATATGCAAAACTATATATTATCACTTGATAATATAACCATATATAAGTTTTAAAAATGAGAATTTATTGCTTCCAAGGGGTTCAAAAAGCTTTATGGGCATAATAACAGAAGATTTTAAGAGAGTACTAAAAACTAAGTAGAGACAGAGACCACAACCATTTTATAAGTGGAAAGTGAGGTGGTGTGAGCTGAGCACAGGCTGGCAAAATGGAAGAGTCCAGAAGAGCCATAAAAGCTTTCTACTTATTTCCAAACATTTATCCAGAAGTCTTTTCCCTCCTTTTGAAACCATTCTTGTCAAAATTCTTGGCGGTTGTAGTTTCTGATCTGCCAGCAAACTATCACCTCACACAAATCAAGGCCATTACTATCCATATTAAAACAAATGTACAGACTTGTCAGCAGGGTTGTCTTATGTCTATATTTGCATTATTTTTTAGACGTATAGCAATGATTCAAAGGCACAGAGGTTTTTGTCCTAGATCAAAAGGTGGACTGCTTCTATTTAGAGTATTTCCTGTTTTCTTTAAAACAATAAAAGTAGAAATCAAGGTTGTAACAATTATTTTTTTTTAAATGAAGGTTGAGAAAAGTCAAGTTCTCCAGAATTTTAGTAACTGTTTAAATGACTCGTGTGGCAGCTCCTGCCCATTCGAGGCCCTCAGTGCGCAGGCATTTGCAACACTTCCTTTTTCTGATCTTTCTTTTGAATCATTTGCAGACTTAACATTTAGTAATCTTGTCTGCTGAAGGGCAGACTTCGTCTTGACACTCCCAACAGTCACTCCCACCCAAGGCCACTGACTCAGGCTTCTCTTGGGTTCTTTTTTCACCAGGCACTTTGCCTCTATATATGGTAATAGCGCTCACACGGTCCGGCTGCCTGCCTTGCGAGAAAAGCTGGCAAGTGAAATCACACGGAGAAAACTTGACATTACCGTGGGCGACGGTAGTTTGTCTTCTAGTAACCGTGAGTCAGTTAGGAAAGCAGTCGCGTCCTCGCGAAGCTGCTGATCCCCATTCCCCCGGGCAACCGCGCGTGTCCTGGCAGCTCCGGCGCGCGGCCGCAGGGCGCGCGAACGGCGGGCGGCGGAGGCGCGCAGGCCTGCCGCACGCCGGGAGCGGGCCTGCTCCCGGGTCTGGGCTGCGCGCCCGATCCCAGCCCGGTCGCGCGCGCTCCCAAAGGCCGCCGCGGGCGGGGCCGTTCTCTGGGTGGCGCGCTCTCCAGTCACTGCATTTGAATTAGAGAGGGAGAGAGCTCCGCAAGAAGTTCAAGGCGGGGAGCAAGTAAGCATGTGGGTGTCCCGCTGTGTGGAGGCGTACCTCGAAATAAGCTGTACGTCTTTTCCTAGTAGAGTTGGTCAGGGAAAAGCTCAGTTTATTCACAGAGACCGGAGATTTTAGGAATTGTGTAGAAATAAGAAGTCTTGAATATAAGCTTATTAGCTTTTATTTTTTTAAAGATTTTATTTATTTATTTCACAGAGAGAGAGATCACAAGTAGGCAGAGAGGCAGGCGGAGTGGGAGGAGGAAGCAGGCTCCCCGCGGAGCAGAGAACCCGTCGTGGGTCTCGATACCAGGACCCTAGATGATGGCCTGAGCCGAGGGCAGAGGCTTTAACCCACTGAGCCACCCAGGCGCTGTTTCTTCCTTAATTTCTTGGAGGGGAGGAAAGGCCTATCTTCAAGCTGGCTATCTAAAAATATTAGATTTCACTAAGGGAATTACGAGTTTTCACTCGAATTTGATACTAAATAAAATATTTATTTTACTTGGTAGATATAATTAAAAACCGTGTAGGAGGATATTGAATGTTGCTAAAATTTTTAAAAATCTGTAGATGTCTCACAGGTTTCTCTGCAATGGAAAGGTAGGATTCACCGTGGAGTGTTGCACAAAATAGGCACAAAGGGTATTGACCAAAGCCGTCTTTACAAAGGATGCTGACTAAAGCCACTTTTCCAAGCAATTCCATATTAGACTTGGTTTGAAGTCCACCCTCAGCTTCTTTCTATTAAGTGACTAAGTATAGTTGTATCCAGATGCAGAAGGATAAACTGAATGTCTCCTTAAAGTAACTTTTGGTAATGTTTCTCAGCCCTGGGCTAAGGAGGCACATCGTTTTGGTCATGATGGTATATGTTTTTGAGAATAATCTCATTCCTATTCATCCTGACCATATCTTCCCCCTATAAATTCCTACTGTGCCCTTTCCACCTGAACTCTCTCAATCTTGTTCTGCAAAAATGAATGAAGGAATGAATGACTAATGCATTATAATCAGTAAGGCCTCATTTCATAATGTTATCACGACCACTTTCATTATTTTTTCCCTCCACCATTTGCTAGCTGGGTAAAACAAAACAAAGTCAATTAAAAACTTCAAAAAACAGGGCGCCTGGGTGGCTCAGTAGGTTAAAGCCTCTGCCTTCCACTCAGGTCATGATCTCAGGGTCATGGGATCAAGGCCTGAGTTGGGGCTCTCTGCTCAGCAGGGAGCCTGTTTCCTCCACTCTCTCTGCCTGCCTCTCTGCCTACTTGTGATCTCTCTCTCTATCAAATAAATAAATAAATCTTAAAGAAAAAAAACACTTCAAAATACAAATACACAACACCCCCCAAAAGCAAAGTATGCATACTGAGGTCTGAATAGACTCTTTTCTGAATTTCTCTTTTCAGTGTAATGTAGATAGGTGTTACATATAAAGTTGTGTTTTCTTAGATGAGCTTAGAGGACAAAGAGAAATGTTACCCATAGCTCTTCCTTTTTCTACACTGGGGCTTTTTTGTTTTTTGTTTTTTGACTGGGATGGAGAGAATGTAGTTATTGTCTGCCATCTAGTGCACTAAGCTGGAATTGTGTCTTGCCACAAAGAGCCAATAACTAAAATTCGTAAAAATAGTGTACTGAAACAAAGATGGATGGATTCTACAAACAATTGTGCTTTCAGGCTTCAGAGATCCACTTTAGAAAAGGTCAATAACAAAACTGATCTTAAAGCCAGGTGGAAAGAATCAAAACACCCACTTATAGAACCATGTAATGAATAGCTGTTTATAATGAGGAAATACTGTTGTAATGGATGAATTGACTGCACTCAGAATGCTGTGCGGAACAAGGACTTGAAATGATCCCCCAGTAAGTAAAGCAGATAAAATAGTGTCAGTGTATACTGTCTTTCAAAACCCAGTCTCAAAACTTTTTAAAATAATAATTTATTTTATTTTTTCAGTGTTCCAAGATTCATTGTTCATGCCCTACACCCAGTACTTGCATGCACTTTTTCTTAAAAAGATTTTATTTATTTGACAGAGAGACAGATCACAAGTAGGCAGAGAGGCAGGCAGAGAGAGAGGAGGAAGCAGACTCCCCGCCGAGCAGAGAGCCTGGTGCGGGCCTCCATCCCAGGACCCTGATATCATGACCTGAGCAGAAGGCAGAGGCTTTAATCCACTGAGTCACTCAGGTGCCCTTGCATGAACTTTTTAACCCATCTCTAGCCCTTGTATCCAGTCATTCAGTCTTTTCAGTTTTTTTTTCCTTCATAATGTTTCCATTCTCTCTCCATTTCTTCTATTATCACTGTGAAGAGTGGGTAATAGACTCTTTCCCATATTACTATCTTCTTAGCTCTGACCAGCATACATATTAATTACCTTACAATCTATCTTCCTTATACACTGGGTCACTGTTGCTTGAAAAACCCTGGACCCCTATTTCCCTTTTTTCATCCATACCTTCTCTGCCTGGTTTCATTGTGGCTTTAATCAGGTCTCATCATCCTTGCACTTCATTGCCCTACTCTTTTTTCTATTATGTTCAGTTAGCCAACGTATAATACATTATTAGTTTTCGATGTAGTGTTCAACGATTCATTAATTGTGCATAACACCCAATGCTCATCACCACACGTGCTCTCCTAAATACCCATCAGGCATTCACTCCGTTGCCCCACCCCCCTCCCTTCTGTAAGCCCCAGTTTGGTTCCCAGAGTTCAGAGTCTCTCATGGTTTGTCTCCCTCTCTGATTTCTTCCCGTTCAGTTTTCTCGCCCTTCCCCCTGTGGTCCTCCGTGCTATTCCTTATGTTCCACATATGAGTGCAACCATATGGTAATTGTCTTTCTCTGCTTCACTTATTTCACTTAATGTTTCCCACTCTTCTCGAACATCTTACCAATCATTTCATGGTCCCTGAACCGCCCCGCTCATTGCTCCCATCAAGTCTTCATTGGAGCAGTTCCTTCACAAAGAATGCCTGCCTGTCCTTCCTTCTTTTGTCCAGCCAAATTTGTTTCATCTTTCAGGATCTAGCCGAGCTGTGGCCCCTTCCTGGATTACCCACTTTGCCTGTGAAGCCTTAGGGGAATTGCAGGTTATATTCGCCTTAGGGGAATTGTAGGTTATATTCTGTAACCGAGCATTTGTGCAAATATGGTCCAGTGGTTTACCATTATTTCACAGGTTTTAGTCCCAATTCCTCCAAAAGCTATTGTGAAATGCTCTAGGCCAGATATTATTTCTTAATCCTTTTTAAGCCCCACTCAGGGTCTACACCTCTGGGAACACCAGGAGCTCCTGCATGCTTGTGGATTGGTTTTCTTTATCCTCAACACAATTGTGCGAGGTAGAATGGAGCCGGTACTGTGATTTCCATTTTACGAATGAGGATGGCAAGGCCCAGAGCCCTTGCAAGACTTAGTCTTGTCCATGACAGTGCCGGGACAGGGGCTCTGGGGGGCTCCTCTTGTCTAGAACTTCTCTTGGTGTCATTGGACTGGTGATGATAGATGCAGCAATGTGCTAAGGCCTTCTTTATTTTCAGCTACATACATTACATTCTTACAGGTAACTGACAAGAGCTCAGATTGTAGGAAGCAGCCAGGCAAAAGATTATCATCAGGGCGTGGAGCTGTGTCTCCCGCTTGGCAATTTCGGTTCTTTCTTGGTGGTTATGCCACATTTTCAGCCCACACCCATTTGTCCTATTTGAAAACCACAGACTGGTTCCCTGGGCAGATATGACATTTTTCAGCTTGGCCCTCGGACTGAACGAGTTGTTGGGACTTTTAAATAACTGTGAGTCTGTCTCCTGACGTTCCTCCCCTACTGAAAGGAATCTTGGCTGGTGCACCAGGCTCACTGCTGCTGAATAGGTCAGAAGAGCCAGGCTGTCTTCGCTCAAGCTGTTAAGGGAGTCCGGGAGGATTTCTAGGTAGTTCCAGCTCTGGCCACAGGATGGATTCATTTTCCATCGTGTGTGCACCTTGGGTGACTCACCAGTGTAGCCGCTGAGTGACTTCTGCCTCCACTCCCAGATTTAGAGCGAGGGGTCCTTCGACGGATGCCTTGGTTCTCTCCAGCCTGGTTAGCTTGGTGGGAGGACTCAGTAGCAAAATGAAAATGTCCTATCTACATGCAGCTGGGCAGTTCAGAGAGATGGCATTGCCACCATTTGTTCTGCTAAATATCTGGGAAATAGACACTAACAAGACTGTTAAACGATTCTACTAGTTTAAAATACCTATGCATATTAATCAAACCAAAAACTATAGAAAAAGCCTCAGAGTACTTAAAGAAAATCTAAATGCATAGTTGTAACCAGCAACTTTTATAACTGCATGTCTGAAGAAATGATCAGAATGAATCTAAAAGTATCACAAAAGGCACTATTATTACCTTTATTTTATGATAATACTGTTAACATGTAAGGAAGATTGGTTTCCAACTGAGTGATAAAAATTTTTCATGACAGTAGTGGCAGGAAATTTTAACCTAAAAATTAGATCAAGAAGATTCAACTTTATAAGATGAAACGGTCCTAGAGATCTACTGTTGAACATAGAGCCTATAGTTAATACTGTATTGTACACTTTAAAAAAATTTTCTGAGGAGGTAGATTTTATGTTAAGTATTCTTATTACACACACATAGATAAATAAAGAGGGCAGGGTGAAACTTTGGGAGGTGATTGATATGTTTACTACATATTGATGGTATCATGGATGTGAACTTACCTCCAAACTCATCAAGTTTGATACATTCAATATGCACAGTTCTTTGTAGGTCAATCATACCAATAAAGGGTTATTTTTTTTTAAAAGAATTAGATCCAAATAGGAAACTGCCATATAAAGTGTAAGATGCAGAATATTCATGAAAACCAGAATTACTCCACTAAGAACTACCTGAAGAATAATGACATCCCTTTTAAAACACAAACCATAAGAACAAACTTCACTGCCATCAGTCCTCCCACGAGGCCCGAGAGAAGGTGCAATGGCTATTCTGATCCCTGTTTTGCAGACTTGAGAGTTAAATGGCCTCCAGGCCTGACAGTCCTCACACTGGGGTGGTGGGACTGTGATTTAAAGCCAGGCTTCTGGATTTCACATCCTTTAACTACCCATCCACCAGTGTGTTAAGGTACAAACTCCATCATGGTATAGTATTGACGATTCAGCCCCTCAAATATGTTTGCAAAGAAAATTATTTTTCCAGTCTTGTGAATATTTGGATGTTTCCTGAGCAAATTTCTAGTGTAGCACTTTGGAAAAAAAAATCCTCACAAAATGTGTTCTACTATCAGTTTCGCTCGCGAGTCATCTAGATTTTACGAATCTTCACACAAAATTTGTTAATGAAGGGAACAGAGAATTGAAATCAGGCCCATGGTTTCTGACCTTTTTATTGGCCAATGACATCTGCAAAGCTACTTGCTATCATCACTAATGAGAATCAGAACCCCTACGGCCCAGAATATCTCATCAGTTAGCTTTGTAAACACCCCTCACAAAGCAATATAATCCAAGATGTGAGGTTGGACACACTGGGGGCTATTGCTTATCTTTGATTCTTCTGAAATTTATCAGAAACTCTATTCCTTAAGTCCCAATGCAAACCACATCATTTCCATTTATGGTGACAGAGTTGCTCTGATAGATGGTTTTGACATCCCATGATATATTAGAACATCAGATATCCTGCTGACAAAATCCTGGGTCAGTTTGTAGGAGCAAGTCAACTTAGTAGAAAATACTATATTGACTTTTCATGTACTAAGACTCTAGTTTCTGATTTCTTGAGTGCCTAGGGAAGGTTATTGCCATTGGAAATGAAAGCTTGATTGATTAGAACAGAGATGTGCTTTTTAAAAGATTGAGTTGCTGGCCTTAAAGTATCAAATTCAACTCTCAAGAGGGAGGCTGCCCTTATAATTTCTTTTCTCCCTAGGCCGTTATGATCCCCCCCCCCCCCCCCCCGCCCAAGCCTGGAAACAGCGAATTGTGGAAGATCATACTGTGTGAATAGCTTTGTGTAAATTGTCCCTCAGGTCTAGATCCAGAGATTATAATCTATTAGTAGACATCTGAAAAAAGTCCACAAAATACAGGCAAAGAAGGAAATGTTTTCTCATTTCCAGTGATGGCTGCAGGGTGCTCTCGGCGGGAATGGAGATTCCATGATAAAAGTTAAAAATTGCAGAGAACTTAATAATGGCTTCACAGATTGTCCTGGTATGCCCCTGGACACACCATACCTCAGTCTAGCTATAGCTGGGACTTCAATCTGTGTCACGTCACAATGTCAACACTGTGTCCTCGTGTCTGATCGGCATGCTACAAATGGTGGGCACTCTCTACCCTTCTCTTGAAATAGACGCTGGCTGCTGGTCTGGGCCATTTCTGTCTAGATGCTGGCGATATCTGTGTTCAAGTCTCTTCTAAGGCAAGCTCTGAGTGGTTTCAAGTCAAAATCTTATCTTTTAATGGCACACAGTCATGAACTGGTTGCTCAGGGATGTTCTAGGCAGGGAATTATGTTGATGTCCAACCTATTATAAGTCATTCACATAACAAGGTCAACATATTTGGTCTTTGCCTTTTGTAATTCACTTAATTCATGTGGTTTTTGGTTAGAATCTGCACATGTACACAGTTTGGGAAGTGTAGAGGAGTACATGGTGAAAAGTTACTTTTCTTGCCTTCATCCTCCACTGATCCATTTCCCTCTCTGATGACATCTGTTCTTACCCCATTTCTTTGTTCTTCCAAAGATAGGAAGTACTACATTCATCCACACATACACAGATTGCATGTTATATGTGCATGTGCTTTTTCATAACAAATTATTGTTATACCTTATTTTTAAACTTAACAGTATGAGTTTGGAGCTGCGTCAATTGTTTTTGACTGCCATATAATATTCCACTTTGTGGCTCTGTTATAATATAATTTATTCAATCAGTTGCTGTTCATAAACCGATAGATTGTTGCCAAACTTTTGCTGTTACCAACAACTCTGCCGTTGACATCTCCATACACCCATCATTTATATACATATGAATCTATTTGAAGGATAAATTTCTTGAAGTGGATGTGACAGAACTTATTTTTGTCATAATTAATGATATACTTCTGGTTTTTGTTGATGTCTTTATTTTTATTTTTCACTATGTGGTCTGTATTTTGTGTTTCTTTTTGCTGATAATATGAAAGATTTAAATTCTTTCTCTACTGGCTTTGTTTTTATAAGAATGTAGTATACTTTACTTCAGACTGCTATTTCTTTGATTAACATTCATTGACTTCTTACTGTATCAATGGTGAAATTAGCAATTCCTATTTCTTCTCCCAGGTACTCCTTCAAGAAGCTGATTTTGAGTTTTATATTTTTCTTAGTGTTTCTATTTGTATATTTTGAAAAGTCATATTAAATGGTTTATCAGCTTTGATGCCTGGGTATGAGAGATAAGGAACTCTCTACTCCTACACTCCCTTCCTCTTTATTTTCATTTTACTTTGAATTATGTTATTTATATAATGATTCCATTGTTAGGAAATCTTTTTATTTATCTTGGATATCCAGGACTTTACTCAGATATGTCTCATGTTGATAGTCTGATGTGATTTTTTTCCCCTTGAATAGAAGTGCCATTTAGAATACAGATTCCAGTCTCCTTAAATCTGGAGCTCATGAATGTGTCTTCTTTATTGATCATTCCTCACTGATCCCTTCCAACTCTTGTTTATTGCCGTTTCACTTTCTTAAATGCTTGCCATCCACCTTCCTTATGTGCTCTCAACAGTATCTATTCTCCTTTGTGCTACTTCCAAAGTTACTCTCATATTTCCTTGAGGGTTTGTTTCATGTATTATTTCCCATCAGCCTCCAGGGCCCTTGTAACCCTATGTGAAACTTTCATATCATCGATCAATCAATAGCTTCATTTCCCTTTGTGAATTCATGGCGATATATATACTTGATGCCAATTCGGTCTGGTCTGTAATGCACATTACTGGTGATGCTTTTTAATTAGTTACCGCTACCTCGTATCCCCCACACTGTTTCATTCCATCTTTTCTCTTGCAGTGTCTTTGTATACTTCATCCCGTGATGATTCCTTCTGGCTCTCACTCGTCCTCACCAGGATAGGCATTCTAGACCTGCAATTGCAAGTGGTGCCTGTGAGGCAGGGACAGAGCTTTGTAAGTCATTGGGAAGTTCCTCCCAGCAGAGTCATGTACAAGAATGAGCTCTTTCAGACTTCTTCATGCCCAACAGAGATGGGCAGCACCGTCTACCATCCACAGCCTCTCGCCTCCACCTTGCCTCATGCGCGGGTCGGATAACCATGATTCATGATTCAGCTCTGCTTCTCATGTTTCTGCAGGACAGAGGAAAGGAGTAGCTACATCTGTATTCTGCCATTTAAATATTGGAAGTCAACTGGTACATTAAAAAAATTAACATAAGGTATTATTCGTTTCAGGGGTACAGGTCTGTGATTCATCAGTCTTACACAATGCACAGCGCTCACCATAGCACATACCCTCCCCATCATCCAGCCATCCTATCCTTCCCACCCTCCTCCCCTCCAGCAACCCTCAGTTTGTGTCCTGGGATTAAGAGTCTCTTATGGTTTGTCTCCCTCTCTGGTTTTGTCTTGTTTCATTTTTCCCCAATTGAGGTTTAATAATAGACAAAAGAGCAATGTCCTGAGGCAAAATAAATGAGCCACCTCTGCCATTTGCTGGCTATGCAACTTAGGGTAAGTCTTTCAACTTCTCTGAGCCTGTGTTTTGTTATCTGTTAAATAGAGATGAAAATAAAGCCTGTGGAGCTTGACTCAAGGGGTTGATGTGGAGAATCATGGCAGAAAGGACGTGAAAGTACTTCAGTTTGAATTCACTATGTAAATTTGGATGATGCTAAGATGAATAATGATTTTTTTTTTTTTAAAAAGAAAAATCCTCTACTCTAATATCCACCTTAGTGCTGACTTAAAACTTTGCAGGCCTCAGAATGAGGGAAGTTCAAGATAGTATTTCACTCACTCTGGAACATTCTTTTATTTCCAAGGGGACATTTCTAATTTTAAAAGGATGTGCCCTTCCCAGGAGTCATCTTAATTTTAAAGGGCCTCAAATAAATCCCTAATAATTTTTATTATCCACTTTTATCACCCTTCTTCCCTTGTTACTACAGCTTTAAAGTGAGTTGTCCATTACTTGCAGGAACATTTTAAGGTTCAAAACCAAATGATCTTAGAACTTATAAACAATATCTCCAAGAGTCAGCTTGGGAGAGCACTCTAAAAAAAAATCTCAGAAAGAATATATGTCCTTGCTCTGGAACGGTGTTCTCAAAAAGCCCCGTTAACAAGAATTTGAATCTCATTCAAGTTTACTGAGTATTTGGCACCAAAACAACTGATGATGAATTTCTTATAATTCCAGAACTCTCATACTAGAAAATTTGACTCTCTTACTTCAGAGGAGCAAAAAATATTGGCCAAAAAATTTATCGGTAGTTTTAAAAATTATCATTCATATTATATACTTTCTCAGTCTAGGTATTTCAAATACAGATGAAACAACTCTGTCCCTTACAGTTTACTTGGTGTCCCACTAGATTCATAAGGACTGGCAAAGCGATTCTCTATTTCATTCACCTTATTTAACTTTATAAAGGGTATACACTTCAATAATTCATCTTCAGTCATTCCACAAATATTGAAGAATGCCAATTCTGTTTCTAGAGTTGTTATGGGTGAATGGGGATGGAGAGATGAAACCAATAAGAGAATTTAACATTTACTTTGAATTTAGGATAGGCCAGCCATTCCATTAAGAATGTATTATCACAAAAATCCTCCAGATATTCTCATGTATTAACATTTGTTATTGTAATACACAACTTCAATAACTCTGTGGATTACAACAACAAATATGGGTTTCAGGCTCATATTACATTGGGGCTGGGGGGTCAGCTGCAGCACTGCGGGCATATGCTGGGTTCTACAGGTGTTTTCATTCTGAAAACCTGGTCAAAGATGCTTTCTGAGATAGCGAAAAGGTTTCTGAAATCATCTTTTCAGTCATGACAAACATATTCATCACATAGCCACACCCAAAGCCAGTGGAGTGAACAAGGGTACTCCATTTACCTTAGAAGGTTGGCAGTGGCAGTGAGAAGACAAATAATCATGAACAAAAAAATGCAATCTGCCCCAGTTTGCTCTTCTGCCCACAAGATGCTCTCATGTCTTCCCAAGATTACTTAAAACTACCAGACACAGGGCTCAGAAGTCCAGAATCTGGTGAATATATATCAAGTGATAGATATTCTCCTTATGCTCCTCTTGATTTAGAGACCCATGAACTAAAGTGAAAAGTTGTCTATCTTCTTCCATCCCCCAAACCAATATAATACAATAGTGGAGTAGGGACACCTTACTAGAATATTGCAAAAATGGGAGGTACATACCAGTTGCTGGTCAATAGCAGTTCTGATGTTCCACTGAGTGATAGTTGCAAGCTCATCCAACCCGATGGTAGGGAATGTTCCTTGATTTGTTCCAGTTACATTTTCTGGGAATCATTTTTCAGACTGTTGTTCTCCATGATGCTGGATTGGACAGCTCTTCCTTCTCCATTATCCTCCTTGGCCTCTTCTGAAGTGAGTATTGGAAAAGATGCAATCTGACTGAGAGGCTATCTCAGACTGCTTTGCACCTTTAGAAGATTGGAGACCAAAGGATTATTTTATTATTTGGACACTTACAGCTCTTCTAATCTAAATTGGGAGTGCTTTGGCAATAGATTTCTCTACAAAGCTGTTTTTCTTTTTAGTCAGTTTGATACCGGTAAGTTCCATGTAAGTCAGTAGCATACCTATTAGTTTTTAAGAAATGCCTTCGTAGGTACTTTGATCTTATCAAGCTTCAGAGGGACTGTACCTTTAGTTTCTTTTCCCTGAGACATTTGTCTGAGATAATTTACTAGGGCCATATTAATCTAATCAGTAGACTTGACAATAGGTGCATTGCATCTGTGAGCAGTCTTTATTTGTCTTAATTTGAGACTCTTTAACCTGTTAGAAATAAGGAAATTTCAATTTTCAACCCTAAACGTTCTGGAATTTCTGGATATTTGAGCCTGCTGGGCTCATCTTGGCTCTGCTCCTTATTTTCTCATTCTGAGCCAGGATGAAGAAGTAGCCACTACATGAGCTTTGATGGTCTCAGGGTGGTGGGGGGGGTCAGAACACAAAGGCTGGTGGGGACAGGCAATGCCTCTGAAAACCTCAGCTCAGATGAGGCAAATGTTTCATTTATTTATGGCCCATCTTGGCAAGTCACATGTCTACATCCCCAGTCAGTGGGATGAGGATGTCTCTAGGGAAAACTGGAAAAGAAGAAAAGGAAAGGGTAATTGTGAGCAAATGATACCATCTCCATACTAATATAACTCTCTTGGTAGAGGAGGAACTTGAGGTACATGAAAGAATTTGAGGCACAGAGAGGTTGAGAACCTTGGCCAACGTCCTATAGCTTCTTAGTGATAGAGCCAAGATTTCATCCTGGGGAGTCTGACTCCATTGTGTTGAATCATTCTCTAGATTCTTCTTTGGGGAACTCTCATTTCTGTGGAATGGGCTATATCATCTTGTCTAAATTTTCAGCAGGCTTTAATAAAATTAATAAAATTTAATAAAATTGTAAAGAAGACTCAAATATGGCAAAAATAAAGCTTTTTAAAATGCTGTGATGGATTTCTTCAAGAAATGATTCATTAAATTCACACCAGTTTTAACTTGTGAGATCATAAAGCTGGAATACTGAAAACATGAAGGTAACCTTATCACAGCATGTTCAATAATTGGATCCTTTCAGAGGAGCTCTCAGCTTCCTCTCAGAATTGCTATGCTAGGGGCGCTGGGGTGGCTCAGTCGTTAAGTGTCTGCCTTCAGCTCAGGTCATGATCCCAGAGTCCCGGGATCCAGCCCTGCATCAAGCTTCCTGATTGACGGGAAGCCTGCTTCTCCCTCTCTCACTCCCGTGCTTGTGTTCCCTCTCTAGCTTCTCTCTGTCAAATAAATAAATAAAATCCTAAAAAAAAAAAAAAAAAAAGAATTGCTATTCTACATTTTTACCCAGAATTGGAGACTATACTTAAGGTGTCAGATAGTGAGATGAGTTGAAATTCCTGAGTGTTACACTCAAATAAGGAAATCTTTTAGGACAAATCTTAAAAGATTAGTCTAAGTCTCTGGATTCAAAAACTTTTTTTATACAACAGGTCAGAAAACAATGACTCAAGCCATGTTACAAGCCCATCAGAGCACTGTTAGAATTCTAAGTGAGGGGACCCCTGGGTGGCTCAGTCATTGGGCATCTGCCTTTAGGCCCCACATTAGGCTCCCTGCTCTGCGCGAGGCCTGCTGCTTTTCCCTCTCCTGCTCCCCCTGCTGTGTTCCCTCTCTCACTGTCTCTCTGTCAAATGAATAAATACAATCTTTAAAGGAAATAGAAAGAAAGTATTCCAGCTGAGGTGTTCTCGACTCTTCATCTTTTTCCTACTCTCTTTTCTTCAGAACTGGCTCAGGTGTTCCCAGAAGAAGAATTTCCTGTAAATTATGTTCAGGCTTATTTCTCTCCAGAAAGACATGGAGCTTAGACCTGTTATAGGCTGCAGCTCCCAAACACTCCCTAAATGAATGCATTTATATACAGATTAAATCAAATTAAAATAAAATCAAGAAAAAAGAGTCTCCTAAAACACAACTGACACTCTGCCTACTGGATACAGAAGGGGAGCGGTGACGTGGTTTTATGGAACTGCCTGTGCATTGCCTATGGAGGGGATCAATCAGGGCTGGAAGAGTGAGGGAATCACCACCAACCTATTGCCAGTAAGTTAGAGTCAGAGAGAATCTGAGGCTAGACCTAGGCACTGAAGTCCTGCTGGAGAAAAGTGAGTGGCACCACTGGTATTTATCCATACACTGGGATGGATCATGTGCAAGCAGCTGATTTTCCCCAGAGAATTTCTTCAGCCACTGAATTAGGACAGGTTGACTACCAGAATGGACCATCTCCAACTCCTTGTAGCTTTCATGGCATAGAAAGTTTATTTCTCACTGAAGTCATAATCAGAGTGATTGGTGAAGGGCCTCCCATGCAGCGCGCTGGCACTCCGATCCTTCCATCGAGTGACTCCGCCACCTTTGGAGTCTCAGAGCTCTTCGCCGGAGTTTTCCGGAAGCAGCGTCTATTGCGTTCGCACATTACGTTGGCTAGAACTCAATCACGTGGCTCCATATAACCGTATGAGAAGCTGTAAAATGTAGTCTTCCGGGAAGGTTAAGACAGAAGTGAATGGGCTTGGTCACCGAGCCTCGGGGAGGGGGAAACCCCCTAGAGGTAAAAATCAAGGGATGTCCACATACTGTGAAGAAGAATGTCGCTGTTGAGTCAAGGGGGTTCTCCGCTCTTTTGTTGAATTTTGAGACCTTGGTGTCTGGTACAAGCTTTTCATGGTTCAGCTGTCACCTACTTCCCTGCTTTCATCTCTTGCTACTCCCTGCACAGCCCCCCACCCTCACTTCCCCATGTACTTCACACTCTGGCCAGCGGAGACTATTGGCTGTTCTTTGAATGTGTCACATATCTTCACACCTTTGGGGCCTTTGCATATGTTGTTTCCTGTTTGAAGTACCAACTTACCCTTCACCACAAGAACCAGCTCACATACCTTTTTTTCTATGAAACTTTCCCTGAACTCCCTCCTGCAGGCCAAATTAATTACTGCCTTCCTCATGCTCCTACAACATCCTATGTATTACTGTCTTGTAAATTTACTATGTGGCATCTTTCTTATTTGCTTACCTGTATGTCTTTGCACTGTACCTATATGCTTACCTATAAGTCTCTCTACTGTAAACTGTGGGGGAAAAATTAGGGAGAGCCACATCTGGCAGTCCTGAAGGCTATCAGTGTCTCACTGGAGAAATTCCTAGAGAATGTAAGAGAATCAGCCAGAAATTTGGAATATGGTTAAAAGAGTGACTTTTGTTTAAGAAAATTGTAAGCTGTTTGGAAATGTATTCTAGATGAATTATTCATCTCTGGAGAAATAGAAAAACTCTAAGTGTAAGTAATGTGTTTCTGAGGCCCAGATAATCGTGATGTTGCGCTCTTTGCACTGCTTACCACAATGCTGGTTTAGGTGCATGGAAAAGAAAAACTGGGCTAAGTGAGAGTCTCTGATGAAGTACATTTGCCACAAATTTGCATGGAAGAAGCCTCAAGTTTTGGAGAAGTGTAGAAAAGAAATAAGCTTATATAAACTTTTCATTGCGTGATCCCTGCAAAGGGTGTCCTTCCATCGGGGACTGTGCAAAGCTCTGGGCTGAGTCCTGCTGCGACTTACTCGGAATCCTTTCCCAATAAATGGGCCTGAATTTCCACCTTACCGAAGTCAACACAGATAGCTACAGTGCAACAGAAACCTTTCCATTACCATAACGGATTGTAATAAAAAGCAGTGGCTGAGCCTCTTCCTCTTTATTTTGGCATTTATGACTCTCGGCTTAGTAAATTTCAGAGTAAAATGAGTTCACCTTTTATTCAGCTTTCTTATTTTCTGCACTCCTCATTTCATGTGGTTGTGTTTAAACAAGCTCACAATCTCTTTCCTTCTCTCCCCTGTGGCTTTGATTCCTCAATGCCTCGGGCTAGACCTTCTAAGACAGACCTTCCTAGCAGTCAGTGCCATGATTATTGCTTCAGTTCTTTTAAAAATAGACCCTGTTCTGTGGCTTCAATCCTTACAGAATAAGAGGTGAGGTCATTTTCTGCTTGGAGAGTTGGAGAGCGGATCCAGACTGTGAGTGATTGGCACAAGCACATTCGATGGAAGAAGGAACAGGAGTTCAAGTGACTTCTCCCATCCTATTAAATATCCTTTCACACACTGATTCACAGACATGCTTCCATTCTCCTGACTCAATAGACAACCCTATAATTTGATCGTTCCATCTATTTTTTCCCATCCCCTTGCAACAGTTTCTCTTCAGTATCTGCTTAGATTGTCTATGGGCTCCGTAAGTTTCTGCCCAAGGTGCTTGGTGGAGGGGTGATCTTATGAAATTAAACAGCAAAAAGCAACAGGCATGTAATTTATGAGGACTAGCAGGCACGGGGTAATGGGCTTCCTCCTCTTACTTTTCACCTGCTTTCTGACAATAGCTTAAAGTTACTAAATCTTCAAGTCTCAGAAATGACTCCTCAACAAAACTGAGGGGAAAGCAGGGAGATGTATAGAAAGAGACAGAATTCTTAAATGAAAGTACCGAACACTAGAAATAAGGAAACTATCAATTAGATTTATTTCAAGTCTTTCTGCTGTTGTATATTACACATAAGATGTGTGGAAACCACAAAGCATGTTTATGCTTGAGCAGGATAGCTGTTTGCAAAACCCCCAGTACAAAACTCAGGGTTAAGAAGACAATTTCAGCTTGTAAGCCCAAGTCAAGGGAAGGGAGGACAGAATGGGGGAAAAAAAAAGAAGTATATTTTAGAGAGAACTGGGTCCTAACGCCAGCTTTAATAGTGAGCATATACTTGACTTTGAACAAATTATTTCATTTCTTGAGACTCAGTTTCTTCATGTGCAAATTGAGGAAATGAAATTAGATGACCTCCAAGGTCACTTCTGGTTCTAATGTTCTGTGCATTCCATATCTGTATATCATTTGGTCTGGAAAATCAATTCCATAGAGTTACTGCCCCCCATTTACACCTCTAGAAAATGGCCACAACTGTGAAATGGATCTCTTGTTGGTTTGTCTTAATATTTTCAATTTAGAAAGAGTGTGTGTGTGTGGGGGGGGTATGTATTTGTGTCAGATGTCATATGCAGATTTGAAATCCTGAAAGTTACCAGGTAAAGCCATTGTAAGTAGGAGACTGAAAACCAGAGGGCCAGCCATAGGGAAACATAATACTTTTCCCTCTCAGTCTCTCTTTTTTAAATTTTTTAAACATTTTCTTCAAATGACCCTATACCTTTTCTTGCTTCTCTTTCAGAATCTGAAGAGAACTTCTGTAGACCAGCAGGGCACTCCTACATGAGAGGCTTCTAGCAGGTTCCATCCCTGCCTATCAGGATTGCTGTCATCCTCTCAGGGAAGGTTAGGAATAGTTAACCAAAGAACCGGAAGCATCCCAGACTGGGGATGAGGCTCACTGGGACCAGGGGCAGCTGGTGATGATACCAAAATCATGTCGGAGCTGTATTGAATTCTCAGGCAGTAGATTCAGAAGTACCTTAAGCAAGGTTCTTTCATGCCTTCTCGTTCTAGGGTTGGAAGTAATTTTTTTTTTTTTTTTAGAATTTATTTATTTATTTGAGAGAGAGGGAGAGAGAGCACAAGCAGGGGGATCAGCAGAGGGAGAGGGAGAAACAGACACCCCGCTGAGCAGGGAGCCTGACGTGGGACTTGATCCTAGGACCCTGGAATTATGACCTGAGGTGAAGGCAGATGCTTAACCTACTGAGTCACCCAGGTGCCCCCAGTTGGAAGTATTTTGGTATTGTCTGGCTAAGGGGCATAAAGCAAAATCAGTTTTTCTCTGAACATGTGTTTTTGCCAAGTTTAGTCTTCCCCAATCTGCTTATTTGGACTTGTGCTGTAAATTCCTCAGTGTGCATGTTTCTAATACCGGACATTATTCTCCTTTATTCTTACTTAAAAAAAAGATAGACAAGAGGGGTGCCTGGGCGGCACAGTGGGTTGGGCATCTGACTCATGGTTTGGGCTCAGGTCATGAGGTCGAGCCCCTTTTCAGGCTCTGTGCTCAGCAGGCAGTCTGCCTAAGACACTCTCTTCCTCTCCCTCCACCGCCCCCTTGCTCAAATAAATAAATAAACTTAAAAAAAAGATGAACAATAGATACAACTTCAAACAGGAATTAAAAAAAATTCTATGGTACAGATTCCACTTAATGCCCCAAATTAGTTTATTTGTACGACTGGACCAAGATAATTGATCTACTGATCTTTAGCTGGTTTCTATGTGTGTTTCCAGCAGTGTGCTGTTAAAGAAGGTGAAGAAGACTGTTCGCTGCTAAGTTGATACCAGTGGTGGAAATGAGAGCTGGCTGGCGAGCTGGGAGGGGCCTCATTAAGAGTCTACTTACTGGAGGTACTGGGGGCTCCTGGAGGGCAATCAGCGTATGGAAAAAGGCAACCGGATCCAGACTTAATCTGGTAATAAAGCCTTATTACAAGTTGGATGAGGGGCTTCTGAATCTTTCACCCTGCATTTTTTCCTGGAAGCTTTCCAATAAAGTCCTATCCCAGGGAAAATGTTTCCTTAAATAAGGACTGTTTTCCTAAAAATTCTTCTAAAATGCTGAGGGTACCAGGAACAGGATCCAAGGGCCATGGTGTAATGAACTGATGATCAGTGGGCATGACAGCTTTTGGAGAGGGCAGCAAGTGTGCTCGGCAGACATGATGTGGATGACAGCACAGACAGTAGAATAATGCTTCAGGGAGGTAGCATGGGAACGTAGAGATGAGGTTCTCTCGGACAAGTATTCCTGTACTCGACAAGGGCTGGATACCACAAAAGGGAAATACTAATGAACCTTATAGACACATTCTGAAGGCCCCCAGAAATACCTGGGGTAAGGGGACACTGAATGTAGGGAGCCAGGCAAGGCCAAGAAGCAGCAAAATATTAGTGACAGGGGATAAACTTTTAGTTTGCCCTCCTGGAACTTATGCTCTAGTGGGGAAGACAAGACTCTCACTTCTCAAAAACTAGGCAAAGATAAGAATGGGTCAAGCACTACTGCATTTTGGGATTACATTTGGCCTAATCACAGCAGCCTTTGTGAAGGAGGTGGAAAATGACAGAGCGGGAACTGAGGGGGTGAAGAATCTTCTAGAAGTAGTGATGACCGCAGTCCTGTAACAAAGCCTTCTCACAAGTGCCTTGAGCCCTTGCCACATAACACATTAGGACCTGACCCTCATAAAAACCTTAAGGAAGATTTTACTTTCATCATTACATAGAGGTGAAAAGCAGAAGCTCAGCTAAGATGCAGCGACCTTCCTAAACTTAGAGTTAACAAAGCGTAGAACTGAGCCAAGAGCAGATCACAGATCTGTTCCCTAAAAACAAGAATGTGGCACAACAGTGAGGAAATCTTGAGAGACAAGCCAAGTCAAGGTCTGGGTTCTGTTCTGTAAGGAAAGGGGAAGTCAGTAGTGATGTCGGGGGAAGGGCAGAGAAGTCCACCGTTAATGGTCATCATGGTTGAGCGAATTAGGAATTGAGATAGGAAGAGCCTGAAAATAAAGGCAATCTATATAAGGTGCTCTAAATGTACCTATATAAATAAAGGTGCATTTAGTAATGCACTAGACCTTACGGAATTAAGACGAATGGTGAATTGAACAACATTTGAAAGGAAGAAACCACAAGCCTTGGTGACTTGTTCTTAATAAGGACCATAAAGCCTAAAGGGACAGGGAAAACTCTCAGGAAATTCTGCCTTCTATTTGATGGCAAAGCTGGGTCAGACCATAAGTCCAGGTCAGAATCAGAGGCCAGGGTTCCTCAATATCATGAAACATGAACTGGAATTCAAGCTCAGGAATTGGTTGTAAGGATGGGCCCAATTGGGCAGGATCAGAAAAGCTAGGGGTAAGGAACACTCAGGCGTCCCAGAGTCCTTATCATGTCCAATCAAGGGTGGAGGCAAAACGAGATATCTGTAGACTGAAACCAGGGCCCTGCAGAGTATAGGAAGCTCAGAACTAGATGAAATCAGGAATTTCATTTGTCCTTGCTCCAAGCAAGGAGACCAAGGGAAGCAATCAGCCTCTTAGAATTATAGTTTTAATTGAACGGTAGTCTCAGTCTTTGAAAGTGGCTAGGTTCTTCTTTACATTCATGACATTCCTTATCTGGAATAGTTAATAAGTTATAGTGTCCTAATTCTCATCCTGGAGTGTGTGTGTGTGTGTATGTGTGCGTGTGTGTGTGTGTGTGTGTGTGTGTGTGTAAAATTGTCTAATGTTAAAATGTATCATTAATTTATTTTCTAGTGTCTAGGTTAGAATGTAACTATGTGATATATATCAAATGAGTTTCATGGCTACAGTCCAAATGTAACAAATGAATCATTTAAAACTATCCGCATATTGGTGATGCCAAATTTTTCATTTTCTTCCATTTTATAAATGCATCATATCTCAGCTCAAAATCAATCTACTAACCTTGAAAACATTTTGAGCTGGAATGAAGGTTAGCAGTGAACTTTGTGACCTTCCATGTGATATTAGTCATATTTAGCAATTATTATTGGCTTTGAGTAATGAGGAGCCAGTTGAGACAGGAACGGTAACATGGCGGTTACCAATGAACTAGGCTTCAGAGACCACAGGGAAAATGAAGAACATGCAAAATCAGGCTTTTGAAATCTCAAGCTTGTCTGCCCTAAAACTCCTGCCTTAAAAAAAAAAAAAATCGAACATTTTGGCAGCTATTCTGATAAATTACACATAAAATACTCTAGTAAAATCTTTGTTATGAGATAAGGAATTCTATTCAATGAATTTGAAAGGCAACTGAAGACTAAAAAAATCATGTGTCTGCCTTCTAAACCTCCAGTGGGATGAGTCTGATGGATTTCCCAGGTGCTAGGACTGTTGACTCTGCCATGAGCCTGAGGAACAAAACAGGTGGGAACTGAGCAGCATTATTTTAAAAATTAAAGTCCAACTAAACGCTTCAAGTAAAAATGCCATAGGAACACATAAATATATTATCCCCTGGATGAGTTTTATATTACATTGTATTGATTTTAACACAATATAAAATAGAATATAGATACTTTAGATTCATAACATGAAAGAATAGTTAATGATTTGCCCATATGGGACATATGAAAATACCAGTCTTAAATTCTTTTGCCAGGTTTTACAGATTTTCTACTTTCATACTGCTAATGGTTTGGAAACTTGTTACCAGAAATGGAATATATTTCATCTCTGTTACTTGTTAGACATCAAATGAAACAGTGTCGTCTTTACTGTAAAAGAGCCCAACCTCATCGAATTTGAAATTATTCTAGTTGTATTATTTTTTTAATTTAAAAATATTTTACACATAAAAAACTCAGTAAATCTGCAGTCCCTAAATATATATGTATTTTTATAACATTACTCACAGAAGAAAAGAAACACTAGATTTACCTCTAATGCCAAATATCGAGTAACTTCTACTTCCAAATTGAATTAAAATTTTGAAAATTTAGTTTCCTAGAATATTTGCTTCTGTTAACATAAGGGAGAAAAAACATTAATTTACATTGATTAAAAAATTACTATAAGAAGGTAGTCACACCATACCTGTAAGCTGTGAAATCTAGAAATTTGGGACTGCAGATGAACCATCTCTGTGAGAGCAATGGGTAATGGAAAGTCACTCTCAGTAAATATACTCTTCCTGAGAAAGAAAGTAACAATGGCCTGCTAACTTCAGAAATCTTCCAAGCAATGTAGAATTATGAACATCTATGCAGTTGAGTTGGGAGAGATAGTCCAATTATATGGGAAACCAGAAATTTTGCAACCAATTGTTTGGGGGATTTTAACAAAGTTTTTTTGTTTTTTCTTTTCTTTTTCATGTCTTTTGGTTTTGCTCACTGTTGCATTGTATTAGCTGAAAATGTTCTGAAAAGTTATAGCAAAAAGAATGAGTGGGCCCCTCTGGTATACTTTCAGCATACCCACTGAGCATTTACTATATAACTAGATTCAGTGTCAGTCCTCAGTTGCTCTTGCATTAAAAATCCCACGTCAGTGGAATGCCTCAGAAAATGGCAGGAGCCTATCCTTCTAAAAAAGATCCAAATAGAGATCTCTGGGGACAATTATAGGAATGAGTAATGGATCTGACCTACTGAGGCACCCAAATACATTGGTTCCTGTCTATGAAAAGGGTCCAGAGGCCAGGCTAACTAAAATAATTTGCAAATAGCTTTTCTTATTGTACAAGAGAATTGATTAATCCTGGGGTGCAGGAGTAGGGGACTGGGTCTGATAGTGGGTTTTCTCCCCACAGTTCTCAGATAACAATAGAGGATTAAATCACAAACTTGTCTTGGGGGTAGTGTTTTTACCAGGAATGTATTTAGAAAGAAATATTAGAATCTACTTTTAGTTTTCTTTGTAGCAAGTAACAATGTACATGTTTTGTTTAACCTCTTCAGATGTTTTGAGATGTTTTGGTTTAACTAGAATGTACTTTATTAATGGCAGTTTATCTCATAGAGCTCTTAATGACTTGGCTTAAGAACAAAATTAAACTTCCTGAATTTGATTTCTCTGAAACATACCCACCAAATGCAATTGCCCTTTCTGTCAAATAAGCCCTTACCGGTTTGTAAGCCTGAAGTGATTTTTTTCCCCCTCTCTCATTATGGTTGTTCCAAGACTCTTGACATTCTCTAAATCATCTTTCGTTGAGTACAAGAGGTCCATGAGGAAGTCAAGATCGATGATAGACTTCATCTCTCTTGAATTTTAATGCAAATGTCTGTTCCCCTAATCAAACAAAGGTTAAAAAAGGAAATCAAATTAGCTTATTACAAAAGCCAGCATAACTGAACTGACAAGAAAAATGCTTTCTGTATGAAAAGCCTTTAATCAATATCTTAAATAAGAATGTCACTGGAAAGAAGGGTTCATATGTGGTCAGTTATAATCTGCAAATCAATATGCTCTTTTTAATAAATATTTGACCACAGTAGCTCAATAGGCATTACCCATAAAAGCTGCTTTCTTTAAACCAAAATGAAACAAAATTACAGCATAAATGTAGTGTTCGGGGCATAACTGAAACTGTGAAGGAAATTCAAGGTTAGGGCTATTTCACCTTTTAATCATTGAGTTTTAAATACTGGAGAGATTTTCTTTAGTGCGTTGTCTCATATACAGGTCCCCTGTGCAATCTATCTGTTCACAAGTAAAATGATGTCAGAAAAGAGATTACTTATTAGCGCTAGATCTAGGTGCAATTTTTCTATTCTAGATTTAGTTTGACTGGAACTATTTGATCAAATATTTTACATGCACTAAAACCTTAGTTTTGGCAGGTTTTTAACTCAAGTCTATAAAAATGGGTGGGTGGGTGAATTTTTATAAATAAGTATACTTTCATTGTATTACATCAAAACTGTCATCAATTAGTATCTGATGGGCACTTTCTGCATGCCTAGTAGCACATCGACAGGCTGTTTGCATTGTTTCCAGCATGACCTGGAATCTTCTACTTACTGGATGTGTGGTCTTCAGCATATTGCTTAATTTTCCGTACTAGAAAGTATGTTAACATAGAGTCTGGCTCATTATAAATGATAAATTCTAACTCTTACTATGAATTATTATTACTTGAATTGTGAGGGTGGACATATAATGAAACATAATTTAACATGCGGTCCTGGCTTGAATAGCTCAATAACATCCAGTAGAATTAAATAAACTATACCTTGGAATAACCCATCAGACCATTGAGATACTTAACCATGGTCTGTAATTTTATCTTATGTCTTTGATTTGCTTTCTTTTCTCTTTTGACATCGAATGAGAGAATGGAAAGGTTTGTTTGTTTGTTTGTTTGTTTTAATTCTCTTTATCAAATAGTAATTTAGAAAGACCTCATAGTGGCTTGTTAGGGAAGTCCAAATCATCAAAATATGCAAAGGGAATAGAACTGTTGCTAAGTTTCTGCCTATAAAGTTACTCTAACCACTGAATACACAGCTTTTGTTCTTTTATTCCCTTCTTTGAGATATAATTTTCTTATTCTTTCATAGGAATTGCTTTCTTTTTTTTTTTTTTAAAGATTTTATTTATTTACTTGACAGAGAGAGAGATCACAAGCAGGCAGAGAGGCAGGCAGAGAGAGAGTAGGAAGCAGGCTTCCTGCTGAGCAGAGAGCCCAATGCAGGCCTTGATTCCAGGATCCTGAGACCATGACCTGAGCTGAAGGCAGAGGCTTTAACCCACTGAGCCACCCAGGCACCCAGGAATGGCTTTCTTAAAGATGTTTTTACAAAGCAGGTTCCCTAAAAAACCTTGGATGGCCTAGCCATGCTATGCATGATCAATGAAGATGAAAGGTTTATTTCCTCCTCCACTTGAAAAATTACATACCATTCTCACCTTCCTTTCTGAAATAATTTTGAGGTGGCTTTTGTGTAAAATAAGAGGTCTTTCTCTAAGTATCAGTGAACCTGACAAGGAAAGCCTAGAGTAAATTTACACATCAAAAGCCCGCAGCCTGGCAACATGAGGAGGCCTCTTGCTGCTGCTGTTAAAGCTCATTCATTTAATTATTCTTAGGTGACCATGTCAAGATTTCTAGACAATATCCGTGGGAGCTAAGTACTTTGAGTGTTTGAACTATGTTAATAAATGGAAAACCGGTGTCTCTGAGTATTAGAGACAGTGCTCTGATGAATTATAATGTGTGTTAATTAAAATAAATGTTTTTTAATGGGACTCTTTCCTGATCTATTAGGGTACCACAAGTTCAGGTCTTGCATGCATTGACATTATGACTTTTTAAATGAAGAAAGGTGATGATGGTGACCAAATGTAGACAGTAAGTTCTAGTTTACAAAGTGTTCCATATAATCATTTACATCTATTATTTATCTGTCCCAGCTCTCCTGAGATAAGCATTATTATTCACATTTTATGGAAGAAGAAAATAGATCTTTGAGAGTTCAAGTATATGCCCCAAGTTATACTGCTAGAAAATTGTCAGAATAAGATTTTAATCTAGGCCCTTTAGCCCCAAATGTTTCCTTCTTTTCCATTATGTAACATTTACAAAAATTTTCCAACTTTTCCTCCTTTGTATTTGAGAAGGCTGAATGTAACAGAGGTCCAAGACAGAAGGGATTAATGCAATTGTGTGTTCACGATTTTTCAAGTAATGATATTTTATACTCTCACATATATGGTTTCACAGTCAAATCCATGGTTCAAAGTATTGGCATTAGAGGCCCATAAAGTTGCAAATGTTCTATTTCAACTTTGTACCTGCAGGGATTGGAACCGTAAATAGAAAAGTTCAAGTTGTTCAGGAGTAAACTTCCTATAATAAAGTATTCTGTGATTAATCATGATGTTCGGGACTTCAGCACTTCCAACTGTCTTGTAAATTTAAGATGCTCCCAAGTAATGAAGGGTGACCTATTGAAGCTGGCAGATTAGATATCAAGTAATTAGATTTGTTCAAGAGCTTATCTACTATTGGGCAAAAATTGCAAGCTTAGTCTTGCAATCTGGGATGAGTCCTGTTTGCTTCCTGGATGCTAATTTGGATAAGACAAGGTCATTTCATTCTGTCTACCTTCCTTAAAACACATCCGCCTTCTAGAAGGACACTTCTTTCTTTAGCATGGGGCACAACAAATGAATTATTATTTTTTGGGGTTCTCATTATGAGATGTCAGGGAGAAGGCGTTACTTATCCATAGATCTGGATAGAAATGAAGCTGTTCTGATGTCAAGGATAGAATTATAGGGTGCTTCAAATATCCTGGTGGTTGGCATAATGCTGAGAGAGCAGAGGGAAAACAAATGATCTGACCTCTATCTGGCCTACGGACATCCAAATTATGCATGTGCCTTGTGGAATTTGTTGACGGCCTCCCTCAATCAATAAGTGATGAATAACTGTTGATTCCCTTGTGTGTGTGTATAGTACCATGTTCAAGACTGGCACAGATAACCATGATAAGACAAAAACTCGTACCTTTTAGGAATGTGTAATCTAATTGAGGACATTTCAAAATATTGGAGAGCAGTCAATGACATGTCCCAAATTAATGGTGTTTGAACCCTTGCTTTAGGAGCTCAAGGGTCAGAAAGAGCAATTCCAGCGGGGGAGACTCAGGCAACCAGTTCTTGAACCAGGTTGTGTGGCATGTGGGTAAGAGGTAGGGAAAAAGGACAGCCTGAGGAAGAAATCCACTATGTGAGTTTGTTTTGGGGAACTGGAGAAAGAAAAGTCTGGGATATTGAGATGAGACCCGATGGTGAAGGGCCTGAAATGATAGCCCCCAAAATCTGCTGTTTATGATGTAGATAACAAGGTGCCATTGTTGAGGGGAAGATGCTCAGCTGGAGGTGATGTCTGAGAATGGCTTAGCTGGTGCTATCTAGCATGGAAAGGTGGGTGCATGGGGCCAGCGACTGGAAGTAAGGAAACCTTCCAGAAGGTGTAGCAACTATTCAAGACCTGCTTTGCGTTGTTCATATTAATGAAGCTGGAGCCTTAAGATGTATCCAAGGAAGGTCAGCACAAATTATGCTATGGGCATGTGACCAAACCATCAAGAAACTTGTAGAGAGAAATGGTGGTTGAGTCCTGTGTGAGAAGAATGGCAGTTA